>QVRM01005421.1:0-36425 GCA_003439945.1 Dermanyssus gallinae | reverse complement strand
TATATATATATATGTATATATATATATATATATATATATGTATATATATATATATATATATATATATATATATATATATATGTACAGTGAGTTATGACTTCGTTGTAATTCGCTGTACTTCCTCACTTCACCCTGCACAGCATGTCGCGCATGCATAAATTCCGTTAACGTTGTGGGCCCGTTCATGTGAGTGCTTGCAATGTTGTCAGGGCTTGTTGCTTCGTTAATGTCGCACGCGTCACACTGCATATTCACTGCAGATTTATTCATTGCTTGTGTTTATTACTCGCTGTGATGGCTGTAGTGAACGCACACGAAAGCTCAGAGTCGCTGTAGCTGACAAGCTTATTGTAAAACGTGCAGAAGTGTCAAAATTCCCGAGTTCTGGGCCACGACGATAGCGATGGAATGTGAGCGCTGAATTTTCAGTTGGCATGCTGCATAATGTCGATATCGAGTAGTCGGCACTTGGTGAGATCTGGTCACCCACCACCCGTTCCAGATTTGGTCATGTTCGGTATTTAGCTTCCTATGCACACGTACTTTACCAGGGCTTCATGGCTGAAGCCCTAGTGTTTAGGACTCCGGAGCCTAACCTAGCCAGAGAACAATCGGTCGAAACCCCATGTAAGAGCAAGCTTTACAAACAATGCTTCAGTTAGCAAGCAGTACACTTCGGACGGAAACGTCGTAAGGACACTCGCCGTGTATGAACTGCATCTAGCGTTCATGTTCGGCTACGTATTGCTTAATGGCACTGAAGCCGTATTAAAACATGTATGCATATTTAAACACGCATATTAAAACACGTATGTTGGGGAAGTTGCATGCTACTGCTGTATTATCAAACGTATTAAATTGACTGCTGAAATTAGCTGTAAAGCAGTGTAGGTCCAATGCATGATCGTTGACGACATAGATTATAGTGCCTCTCATTGTTGGATTCACGGATCACCCTGGGCAGCTTGAGTTTACCCCGTCTAGCCATTGTGGTAATTGATCTCGGGATTATATCCCAATATTTCTCTTGTTTATGAAATTGTGCCGCAGAGCTTACACGGTAAATAAGCTCCCTTTTTTGAGGACGTTTTTCACCCGTATTTTTCTGTTGTTTTCACCTACGTAGCAAATATAAACGATTTGAGCGCTGCTTCGTAACACTTACAAATTTTAGTAAGATTACGCTCCAATAGCATTTCAACGGTATTTTGTCTAGAGGTTAGAGGTGTTTCTTGGTAATTGATTCGTTTTACTATATTTGCCATTGCTTCAATTTCTAGTTTGCGATTGATGCATTCTCATATCTATTTCCTCTCCCTGCCTCTAGCGTTTACCTTATTCCCATTACTCTTATCCGAATCTTGCTAAAGCGATTGGACTTAAGGTTCTTTGTTACTGACTGATGTATTATATTTCAAATATAGAAAAAATGGCGCCCTTTTATGTGAAATCACTGCCGCTAAGTCTATGGTAATAGCAGCTGTTGCTGTTGTACTGGTGGTGTTTTTTAATACAAATAGTCGCCATCATATACGTATTTCGCCGTGTTTGATGACGATATTAACTCGATCAATAATGGGTCTGTTTTCGGATCAACCAATTGAGTCTCTAACAACTTATGAACTACTCAGTAGTCACCACAGTCTCCAATTTCCTCTCTCACGGGCCGATGTGAGACACCCGTATATATGTGCCGTCATTTTTGTTGTATGTTATTAGTGTACGTTTAGCTTTGTCATTACTGCTATGATATTAGTGTACAATTAGTTTTGCTCTTACGTTGCCACCTGTTTGTGGTTGTAGCTATGTTTATTGTTGTTATCCTACCTCTATTTGCCGGTGCTTTTTTCATTATTATTAGTACTTGCGACACCTGTACACGTGAACAATAAATCCTTGTTTACCCATTATTATTATTAGTATTATTATTATTATTATTATTATTATTATTATTATTATTGTTATTATTATTATTTCGTCGTTGCCGCCATTCTACCACTACGACATTCAGTGTTAACATGGTGAAGTCGTGTGACTCAGTGAAGTGCTGTTAGCAGCAGCAGCAGCAGCGGCGGCGGCAGACGTATAGAATGACGGCAGGCCCTCGCCGCCGCCCACGAGATCACCGGATCCGCTGGTTCGGCCTTCTCAGCCAATCGGCTCCTTTATGTGGTCCGAGCTGCTAACTCCCAGAGCTGCTCGGGCCAGGCCACGGTGGTTCGACGGCGCGCACTTCACGCGGCCGGGATCGCTCCACACAGGGTGTGCTCTTCCGGAGAATGCCAGCCAATTGTGCGGAGCTCCGGTGCCCAGGTGAAGTCAATCGCACGCTGAACGCCATGCGCGTAATCCCAGTTGCTAATGGTGCTGCTGCTGCGGCTACCGCCGAAGTAACAAATGATATGGGGTCGTAATGCTGCAGTCGGCATAGTCCAAGTGAAGCAGTGAAGTTCGCTATCTCTCGAGCGTCTCGTTTTCGAAGCCGTTGCAGTAGCCCGGCATGTCCGTGTTGAAGTGCGCGAAGAAATCGCTGCTACAGTGTCCGCAGAGTGTCCTTACAGTGTATGGGCGTGTCGGGTAGTGCCGATGTGTCGTGATCTTAGTGCACCAAGGAGGCGAGCTCAAGCCAGTGAAAACGTCGCTCCTTGGTTCGGATACGATGAGCTCGTTGCAGGATATCTGGTGTCTGGTGATCTGATGATATCTGATGTGTAATGGCAAGTAAGACCAGTGGATACTGTGTAGATTGAATAGCAGAGAGACTATATTCGACTAAGGTGCGCTGTTAAGCTCATCGGGGCATTGTTGCTGGCGCCTCAAACATTGCTGAATATCTATCTACGTATTCGTGATTAAGTAACCGAGTGTGGTAGTTATAGAAGTAATAGTAGTAGTAGTAGTAGTACAAGTAATAAAGAAGTACAAGAAAAAACGAGAGAAAGAACAAGCAAGAGAAGAAAGAAGAAAAATACGAAGACCATTGCCGGAGGAATACGTTCACGTGTTGTGCCCATAAGTCCTGCAAAAGCTTCGTTGGTGTCAATGTTATTGTTGTTGTTGTTGCTGTTGTGATTGTTACTGTAGTTATTTTACAACATCTTCAAGTTCATCATCTGCTTCTCCTTCTGCGCGCAATCTACGTGCGAGACGTAGACTGGCTTATCCGACTGGATAATTCGCGTGTAATCACGTGAGTCTTCAGGCAGAACGTCAGCCAACGAGCAACGGAAATGTGAAGTTCCTACTACTGGCCGTGTCGTAATCAACATCGGGTGTAGGTGCTGATCTGCTGTTATTGTCGCTGTGTTGGAGCTGTTTAGTGTGTCACCAGACACACCTACACATACAGGTATGATCACCGTGTGAGCTTCCGATGTGTGAGGTACGATGACGTCTAGAAGAAGAACAACGAAGCGACAACAGTGCGACAAAACGTGCCGGCCAGTGCAATACGAGTATGTAGAGTGAAAGCGAAGCAGCGAGTCAAGTCGAACCGACTGAGCGGAAAAAGCCCAGGATACGCGCGAGCCAAGCGAAAGCAAACGCGGCCATCATGTGTGTGTGTGTGAATGAGTCCCTGTGGAATACGTGTTTTGTGCTGAGTGTCACCGCAATTGTCATTGCGTCGGGCGTCGCTCGAACAACAACAACAGCAACAACTAGACGCCTACGCACGCCTATTGGAATACTTGCTGCCATTGTTCACGCCGCTGTGGCGCTCGACAACAACAGCAGCATCAACAGCAGCAGCAACAACAACAACAACAACAACAATGTCGCGTCTTCAGCCTCCACTGCCGGTAAGTACTATTAGTAGTTACGCTGGTCTTCGGCCGAACGGATGACTAATCGCTACCGAAAAAGATCTAGTTAGTAATATATATATATATATATATATATATACAACAATTTCTATATGTTCTGAAATTACATTATTTGTTTTTGTATAGATGGCCTACCCTATATATTACACTGGCATAGAGTGATGTCACATTTGCTATGCTTCTTGAATCAAGTTGACTGTTGAATGAGTGGTAACAACCGTTATACTAGGGCAGTCGCAGTAATACATAAACAAGCATGCACAGGAGACTCATTTCAACTCCAGACTTCAGGCTAAATGACAGCCATAATTCGAGTGGATTAAAACAATAATAATAATAATAATAATAATAATAATAATAATAATAATAATATTTTTTATCATCACCAGTTTTATGTACAGACTGAACTCCTCATATATGCATCAGTTTCTCAGGAACGCTGGGAATCGTTTGTTCCGATCAGCTGTCGATGATCTGGCTGATTGTCTGCGTAATGTCTCCCGTCCCCACACGCCTAATGTGTCAGTGATGCGGGCAGATAGTGTGCTCATTTCCCAAGGCTTCGTAATAAGGAATTTAGGTCCCTCTTCGCTTTGAGTGCAACGCGGCCTGCCAAACAGAAGATCGCCTTATAGCTCTCCGCATAAGTGCTCCGAGTCGACACGTCCCAGATCGGCATTTTTCCATTGACCCAGGGGTCAGTGCCATGCCCTTTGATCTTATGTACTCTTCTTCACATGTATCGGCTTGACGCGCACGGCAAAACCTAATGTGCTCAATAGAGCCTGTCTGAAGGCTCTAACGAGCACATCATTAACGGCGTCGTGGCGTGCCTAGGTGCCGTCTCCTTTGCATCAGTCATGTTCGAAAAACATGGGTGAACAGGGGAAACATCAAGACCTAGGCGGAGGCTACATACGGTTCTTAACTACAGTGCGCTACCAAAACTGTCCACCGGTCGGACGTTCAGCCAAAGACCGCTCTCCGATCCTGATGTGTGGGCGAAACGGGCCGAATACGTCAAGCTTGCGGCTAGGAGGCGGGACTTGCCTTGCCCCGGGGAAATGTTGTCCCACGCCGATTGCTTGCCACTATCTCCTCCTTCTGAGCCTGAGTTGCCCAAGGTGATCTGCCACTCTTGAACGGCTTCGTCTTTGTGAGATACTGGGAAGTCCTGTCCAAGCAAGGATCGAATTTCCTGGCAGGCGGAAGGCGAAGCACGCTTGTTTTGTCGGAACGACGATGAGTAGCCAGCACTGTTTTAGCTTGCAGCGCAGGTTAGTCAGGTGGGTCCTGATAGATTTACGTCCTGATCCAGTGGGATTTTATCTGACCCTTGAAAAAAGATGCTTTTGACTTGACTTAAATGCTTTTTCTCCGGTTGGATTCCGTCGCACGATGGCTGTGACGTCAGCGACGCACACGCAATAATAATAATAATAATAATAACTATTATTAGAAGACAAATCGTTTGGTTTAGTGGATTCAGCTTGCCTGAAGGTTTATTTGTTAAGACATATTTTTCGGTGAGTGATTCTGGTTATACTAACCCTCGGAGATTTCCTATATCTTTGGCCACAAGGGTGCCGATGCCAGACTTAGCGCACAGCGACGCTTTTTAGTGTAGTAAAGTTTTATAAGAATGTACCGTTACAGAAAAAGTTCAGAAAGCAAAAATGGATTAATAGAGAGTCGAGGGAAAAACAGAGAGAAAGAGAGGACAGGAGGATATTGAAATCAAACGTCGGAAACAAGGAAGCAATAGCGATAATCCAGCCTTTTAAACCCTTTTCTATTGTTAGTCCCCTCGTCAACGTTGCCAATTACATTAGCAACGCTACAGCTAATGTAATTGGCATTAGCCGTAGCGTTCGATAACCATGCACATGCTGTAGGATGCATATGGTTATCGAAACGTTCATACTTCTACAACTGTGACCGTTAATTAAAAATAGCAAGTAAGCCGTCTAAATGATCATAGAGGCAGCCATGCCAATGCTCATAAATTAGATAGTTCGTCACAAGCTTCTAATGCCAGCAAGTCTGAAGCACCTGTCACGCCGCGCACAAAGGCTGGGCACCACTCCGCAGGACGTATCCTTGCTAACTAACCTTAGCGGTTTTGCTCACAGAGAGCAATTTTTATACGTTTGCATATATATATATATATCAACATATCAGCATATGGATATACACACGTGCATATATATATATATATATATATATATATATAGCGGCGTAGTTATACCTTGCGATTGTGTTATGCCAAGTTGCCATCTTTGATTGGTCGGTCACATGGGCCTGTGCAGTAGCGTAGACGTAAGCAGAAGGGGAACCTCAAGGTGAAAAAAAACTGGGGACGAAGATGGCTGGCGCAAAGCCTGTCTCAGCCATAGTGAGGTCCTGCTGTGAGCCCAAAGGCTCGTGGTGGCACCCGGCATGGGCATCTATCTCTACGATATCAATGGGCTCTCTGTGGATTCAGCCAGCTTCCCCCTAATCGGTTCGTTGGACGCCGCGCTGCGGCTTCCGCTGTCGAGGATCGAACGTCCTCGCGTGGGACCTTGAAGGTCCCACGCGCCCTCGTAGCCGGCAGCAGCATATCAGACGGGATAAGGCCACTTCCGATAGAATGACAAGGACGAAATACGATCACAACGACAGCGCAGTCTAAACAGAAAGGCCGAAGTCAAACAATATCTCCCGTAGTGAGGGAACACCGTTCCCGTCACATATATCCGTGTCACTGGCCATCAACTTGACCTTATCCAGTCACCTACATACAGACAATCTATCTATATATATATATATATAGATATAGTATATATATATAATATATGTTTTTTTAAAGATGTTCCGTAGGCTTGCCCATGCACGATTTTTTCATGTCAGGTATTTAATCCCACCCCGGCATTTGGCTTGCCCCATGGAAACCATGCAAACCAATTTAAGGTGGCCAGCTGGGTCTCGATAACCCAGTCTCCGAATGCAAGGTAAAGCTTTGCCACTAAGCCATCTTGCTCGGTTGTATTAGATATTATATATATATATATATATATATAATAAGATGAATGCAACTTAGCAAACATCTTCTGTCAGTACACCAAAACCCGCATGGCTAGATCATTAGCACATGCTAAAAACAATTAATCAGACAATATTCTTAATACAGATGCCAAGTTATTATGCTAAATGACAACGGAAAGTCTCTGCAGGTGGAGGAAAGTCCCAGGCGTATATATATATATATATATATGTATATATATATATATATATATATATATATATATAGCCGCTGTAATAGTTTTTTGATGGCAAAACGGTTTTATGATGGCGATGTCCATGGCGTCTCGCTGCTACAAGAGTCTAAATGCGGTCATAATCAAGACTGTACATGAATACATGCACACATTTGCACGCTCGCAAGCACACAGGGAGACATACGGACAGACCAACAAATGTATGTACGCGCAGCAGCAGATATCGTGCGCATCTACAGATTGTTATGTCGGTGTACATCTGTGTCGTCGATACACATGTCTGTGTAGTTATACACTTGGTAATCATCATCTGCAATCTGTCATTGCGTTTTGTGCTGCTGCTGCCGTTCTGTACGTGCTGTTACCATCCGCCAAATGGTTACAAACGATGCACGAATGAGATGATCATTTGCACAAATGACATTCTCGTTCTTGACTCGTTCCGATTTCTCCCGCCTCCGTCTTCGCTCGCATTTGCTCCGTTGTCTCTCGCTCTGCTTCGACGGCAAACAAAACCGCTGCAGTTTCTTACACATAGTTACCAGTTATTATTATTTTTATTGTTGTTGTTGGTGGTGGTGTTGTTGTTGTTGTTGCTGCTGTTGTTATAATTGTGGCGTGGTCGTAATCGATGTCTTTACTAATGTTATGGTTATTGTTGAGGCTGTTCTGTTGTTGCTGTTGCTTTCACGGTTCGTGCACGGCGCTGCTGCTATTGTTGCTGTTCGTGGTAGCACTATGTATGCATTATACGCGATACAATTATTATTATTATTATTATTATTATTATTATTATTATTTAGTATTAGTATTATGCTAACTGCGGTTATAGTGCTTTTTAATCGTTGTAGTTAACCGTGTTTTATATTTGTCGTTGTCGCCATAAGTGCCTGGTATTCGTTGCGTATCATGTCACATTTATCTACAATGCAGTGGGACTGGCCCTTTCTCTGTGATTTCTTTGGCGCATGAATCGAGTGGGCGACGCAATGTAAACTGTCAAACAAATATGTAGACTATACACATATATATATATATATATATATATATATATATATATATATATATATATATATATATGTAGCTTCAACTGCATATCGAACACGGGTGCCGCCTCTCTACTACGTATTGGGCTGCAGAACTAATTAAGAGTAAATTAACACTTGACTTGGTCCAGCCACTGACGCTTCGTGGATGGCTAAGGGACAGCAGAAAAATTGATCCTTCATCGCAACCGACTCTGATCCTGCCCTGGTCACAACTGCTATTTCTCCTGCTGTACAGCTGCTACTGTGCAGCGGAGGGGAATCGGTTGTGGGCCCAAAATACCACTCCATTAAATCCGGACGTTCCTATGCTCATGGGCGGCCATTGACAGAGATGCGACCTTTCGAGGCTGCATTGGCCTGATCTACTACCGAGGAGGCTGCCGAACGATAGACGAGATATTTTCGTTGTATCCACTTGTGAGCTCTTTCGCGGCTACTTCGTGTAGATAGTGTCGTTGTTATTTTCGTGTCTCAGATTGAATCAAGCTGTTTATAGAATAGCCGAGTCCCCAGAGAGGAGACCAATACGTTCAGCGCAGGCACTTCACGGAATACGGTGGTGGGAAATACGGTGATCGCCCTATACGATACAAATATTTTCCGCCGTCTATATGCTTTGGGAGGGACTAGGAGGAGAGAGCTTCTTTAGGTGCTTGCCAAGCCATTGGTCTTCTAGATCTTAGAAGTTATTGAGCGGTTCGCTTACAACTTTGACTGGTGTGCACCTATTGCTGACTAGCGATCCTTTCAAAAAAGCTCGAGGATTTGCTGTGGCGCTCTGCTGCTAGCAGGTCAGGGTGGGTCCCCTCTGCAAGTACATACATAGTTAACTATTGACGAAGTAATCTGATGTTGACAGAAACACACCGATACAGCTATTGCAAAGGGAAGATAGACGTACATACTTTCTGCATAAACAGAAATGTCTCAGCCTCTACACTAAACGATATATATATATATATATATATATATATATATTGTTTTCTTTCTGTTTTTTCAAGGGCGATAGCTTTTTCTGCAAAATGCCCTGGTTACATTTTTTTTCAATTTATGTTTTTATGAAATTTCAAGCTCAATGAGAATTTACTGAATTCAAATAAGCTTGCCGTCCGGAGAAGACGGTCCCATAAAATTTTTTATATATGTCCCTTCCTCTCACACTGAAAAGAGCCCGCGTGCACTTCCATCGGAAATGGCAACAACGGTTCGAAACATACATACGCCTAGATAACAGTGGCAGACGGCGCGGAGTTCGCGGAGACAGAAACGACAGGAAAGCCGAGACTCTGATCCGGGCAGGATTATCTGCTAGAAGTCGTCAGTCACCGGCTTTTCCAGCCGGAGGGAAGAATCCGCTAATCTTCCTTGGTCCGCCGTTTTCCCTGTGTCAGTAAGTGCGTACTGCGGCGATGCGGCGGTCATCGAAGTGGCCGAGCCAATGCCAATACTAACGTGAGTAGAACGACCGGCTTAGCGAGGCACCGAACAAACGAGCGTTTTTACGTTGATCATGTACGACGAAAGATTTGTCGATTGTGCCATCTAAACAGATGGAGCTTTGCCCGCCTCAACCGTACCCAATGAGTCCGGCGTGTGTCGCAGTGTTTATGGATGTCTGCCTGTCTGGTTGTTTGACTGTGCTTTGGTCGAGACGCTCTACCGTTTGGCAAATGTTGCCCGATTCCATCTCAGAGCTTAGTGTGTCCAGTGTTGCATTTCTTTACGCTCATATGTATGTGTATAAACATATGTTTGTATACATACTATACGTATATATATATATATATATAGATGCACAACTCGTCTTATCTACACGTACGTCGTTTAGAGTAGACTGGCTGCTATTAAAATTATTAGAAAGAATTAAACCTGCGCGTAATTTATTGCACTGACAGTGTAAGAAACGACGAGTACGGCGCTTGTAAGTTTCTTGGGCGTATTTCATTTGCTTATATGTATGTACATACGGTGTATCTATGCATTATATCCAAACGCTTATATATATATATATATATATATATATATATATATATATATATATTTATAAAGAGAGGGGAAGAACGATATGAATTATTTCCTTGGCAAAAACCATAAACAAAATGTGATTCCTTTCGAAGATATTGACAGTAGGAGCAGCCATTATGAACCGTATCGCACGATGAGCAGATCGAACCTTAGTGCCGTGAAAGGTTGCCATAAAGCAGCTGTCAACGATGACAGCATTAATAGAGGCACCCGCAGCATCTGCAGAAGAAGCAGCGAGAAAAATATTAGCCGACGCTGTCCTGCATTAGTGTCTGCAGGAGGATTGGTTGAAGCAATAACATCAACATTGACAACAACAACGACAGGGCCAGTAATGGGTTATAGAAATGTTCATATTACAGTGGCCCAAATATGATGAAAAATATTAATGGAGATCGTAAGAGTAGTAATAACAATTTGTATTACTACTAGTACTACTACTACTACGACGACGATCACAATGACACTGGTAGAGTCATTATTTCGATTGTCGTTCGGGAATCGACAGTAGCCTGCATTGACACTGGCCGTTGGCTAGTCGGCGCGTGATGAAGCACGAGATGAAGCCGTCATACCGATATGGTCGCCAAATACAGCATCCAACTGTGTGGGTTAGTGGTTAATAATGTACTGCCGGCAGAGCGCATAGATGGTCATCATTCGCAGCACACCGTAGCCATCTACTCTGCATGCTATGTTCGAATCACGGCGTAACATCTTTCGGCTACATAGCAATTATTATTCCCGTACAAATGACAAAGGGGAAAGCATCAAGTTTGCTTGCGTCTTTCTTTGTCTTTTTTTCTTTATATGTATATATATATATATATATATATATATATATATAAGCAAACGTGTGTCTCTGTGATGTGGCAATAGCGCAACGGCAGCAGAAATAAATTATACAGTTGGAATTGTCGAACAAATCGATCATCAATGTCGCTCGATATAATATATATATATATATATATATATATATATATATATATATATATATCTATGTGGGTATGCGTGTGTGCGGCTTGTTTTGGTTGATTTATATCACCGCATTTCTACTGTCGGCGGTCGCGGTGGAACGGGAATGAAGTTGTAAATCGCGTGTAATTACTAGGCGATATTAGCTCGTAGTATGGACGCGACACGACAGTCGTAGGATGACGCCAAGCCATCAGCGGGCAACAGGCGTGATGGTGGATCGTGGTGGTAGCGGTAGTAGTGATGGTGGTGATATGAGGTTTAGGAGGTCGAGAGTTGGCGATCCAAACGACGATATCTATTGGGTGACCATTTGAGTCGCCCGCTGAAGCCATTTGAGCCCCCACTGAAGTCTGTCGATTAGCTCATTTTGAGCGCTGTCAAATGAGAACGAATAAACACAATCATTAGGCCTTAAGATGGCGGAGAGGCCTTCTGACAATGGGCCTATGCTGCTCAACTGCTCCATGGGGGGGGGGTTTCAGTTTGATTGCGCATGCCTGCCTCCCCTTGGGGTTTGCCTGCCTGCGTATCCACAATACCTGTATGTCGTGGCCGGCCGTAGCTGGCCTGGACTAGGCTAGACTATAACGGCACGTCGAGTCTGTTCGAGCAGGTCGCGCTCAGTCATTATTGCGCAGATTATTGCAGCACTGCCAAGGTCGATTATATGAGTGACAATTCTGTTATCCATAAGAATTCTGCAGCAGGTAAGGCAATCATATTCTACGTGACAGCGTGCACTACACTACAGCGTTTCTGCATTTGCGCCTCTGCATTGCGTTCGGGCCTATTCGTACAGACGTTCGTAAGTCTGATGGTATCGTATGTTTACCGGTCTTTCGATATATCTATCTCTCTCTCTCTGACCAATTGACTAAGTGTCCATCCGATTGTCTGCCCGTTGGCCTGGTTGATGATCTGCGTGCGTGAAGAACGTATTCGAGTTATATGTTTTCCTCTCTCGAGAGAGAGACAGGGGAAGAGGAATTGGAAACAGTCTACGTCTCGATGTGTGAGCGTTTCTTGTCTATTTGTGCATTTTGCACGTGATTGTAGCAAGCAATTGGCGACAAAGCGAAATGAAGCACAAAGGAAAATAGACACAGATAGAGAGGGGGGGGGGGGGGGGAGTGACGATAGAGAAGTAGAGATGGGTAGATAGTGAAGGAGAGATGGCATGCGGTAGAATGAGAGTCGGGCAAAAAAATGGTCAAAACATTCAATTTATCACTCTATGCGACGTGCGGTCGATTTGAAGCTGAATAGACGGCCAGCTTGGTCCCCACAATTGCTTGTACGCTCAATTGATTGTTGTCGATCGAAGATGTTACAATATGTTCGAGTAATAAATATTAAATACCAAATGAAGACGAATACGCCTAGTGGTGCGCTAACGCTACAAGATGTATCTTTTTTTCTGCATTACGTATATAAAAAAAAGAAATATATATCTATCTATCTATCTATTATCTATATATATATATATATATATATATATATAAATGTTTTTGTGCGTGTATTCCCCAGCCACTCTCGAGTTTCAATCGCATACAGTTGTCGTAAGATAGATGTGTTATGGCAATGAAATCTGACAGTCAGGTTGTTTGAAAAAAATTGACGACACCGTCTCTAGTGCTATATTAAAACGAGCATAAATTATTCTATATGGGCCCTGATTTCCAAAGATGAGGCCGCCTACCGAATGAATACTATGCAAGATCTGTAAACTGTCTCGGAGCCAACTAAATACTAAATAAAAAATGAATGTATATTCCCTTCGAAACGGCTTCTACTCAATCAGAGGGCATGTTTGTGGATTTATTGTAAGCACGCCCAAGGGCAATACGTGTACTTTACAAGATTCCGTATCTTTTTTGCTCGTTGTTAAAAATAACCCTCAATCATTATGGAAGGACTGTTATGCTTACGTGCCGCCTATATCGATAACGAAATAAAAAGGCAGCAAAAACATAGTTACCAAAGTAACATCAGTAATAGAGAACACCAAGCAACAATAATGATAGTAACGTCAGCGACAAGAATGATAACAAACGCGATAAAAAGAAACATCAAAATATTATTTGCAACGATGGGTATTCGCCGACACCAGTCGAGCGTATGTGCCTACGACGCCACAGTCTCGCCAAAAGCGTTATGAAATATTTTTTTCGCGAGCTGTTTTGGAACAGGCATGTATGTTTGTTCATGTATATGTTCGTGCGTTCTTTTAACTGCTCTCGGCTCTGGAGTGTCTAATTGTGTTCAACGTACTATTTTTATTATGCCAGAATGTTAGATGAGAAAAGCAGGATAGCAACAAGTAATATTTTATCATTTGTTATTGTTGATGGCGTTATATATCTATAACTCCCACGGTCAATACGCTTGTCTCCTTAATGGCTCTAGTTTGAAGCCTCATGACCAACTTTTTAGATAAACAACAACCATATGACCAACTTTTTAGAAATTGCTAGAGCATTAGTGAAATCCTTCTGCTACGCATCGTACGAGTATTTCTACGTATCATATGCTTAATTATGAACGTATCAAACAGTGAAATATACATGAAACAATGCGTACGTTTGAAAAATGTATGAAATGCAAAATTCTATGGCAGGATATTTTAAAAGTCATATAAGACGTATAAGAGTGATACTGATATATGATGTTATATATATATATATATATATATATATTCAATACACACCAATCTTGTCTTGTAGTAATAATTGCTATAAATCACAAGTCATTATGCATGATGTGTACGTGCACGCTAATTTTGCAAAGAACGCTAAATGTGTAAGATATATGGATTTGCTCTATTGAACACCAATCAATGAAACCAATATGAAGCCGTAGTGGGAGCAGCCTTAGATACAACAGCAGCAGCAGCAGCAACAACAATAACAACAACAACAACAACAACAACAACAATAATAAAGCTAACAGCGTGCCACAGAATTGTAGCAGACCATCTAAAGGTTTTCGCGAACTGGAGAAAGAGGGTCTGCTGAGCAACGGGCCTTGAGATGCCCAGCTTAGCATCAGCCTGCGCGTAAAAATGCTGGGACCGTTCGTCGATAAATTCGACCGTTTATGCGGCCGTTTTTCAGCTCACGAAATTGGCCACTACCGCAGCGAGGACAACTATCAGACAAACGCCTCTTGTGTGTTGAAAACATTGACCATATAAATCAATTAAATGTCCTTCCTGTATAGCGGCAGTACTGTATGCTGCTGCCGCTCGTGCTTATCCGTTTCATACTTTGCGGTAGCATATCTTAATTAACCAAAATACCACGTTTTCCGCCTAGTGTGGCTTTACTGCACGCGTCCTGCCGGATGGAATGAGCGCAAATTAAAACCGTAATTAATCCAGCCATTAAGAATATATATATATATATATAGACATGGCCAAATTGATTATATAGCAAGAGTTTACATGCGTCGCAACTACATATATCCCTGGAAAGTATGTCAATGCGTTTGTTAAGTTGGCTTTAGCCACGGCTTATTGCAATAAAGATAAGTTATATATATATATATATATATGTCTCGATCGCGTTTCGGGAGTACTTCGTGATGAGGGGTGAGAGCCTGCCATCTTTGCGGCAAAGCGACTACTACTTCTCGATCCCAAGAGTTCTGTCATACGAAACTCGCTAATTTACTTGAGCAAACATAAACCTAAGTATAGGCATATATTTGTCGTAGACTCCTAGAATTATGTTGCAACCCAACTAGGACAAAATGACCTAAGGCTACAAAGTTTCCTTACATGCCAGGCCCTTATGGAGGCGCTCCTTAAAAATCATGAGTCCTGTTTTATGATAAGAACATTTGCAGCATTTTTCCACGTTAGGTGCTCTCGAAAATATAGTACTGCGACCAACCCCGACAAGAAGCAAAAAGGATGACTGAATTTTAGTAGATTTGAGAGTCATACTCTTACGCGGCTAATACCAATGGGAACAATCGCCAGCTAGGTTAACTACTGGTAGTAGATGACTATTATGAATTACTGTCACCCCAGCATCCGAGACAACGTTTAATAGCTTTCCGGGGTAGCAAGCTATTTATTAAAGCGATGCGCGATGCTAGGGGTCCTTGCGTTGTTTCTGATGGGTTTACCATATCCAGATTATGCCGATTAGCGTACCGTATATATATATATATATACATTATATACATATATATATATATATATATATATATATATATATATATATACATTATATACATATATATATATATATATATATAACCGTACTCATGTACACACGTATACACGTTCCCACGTCAGGAGCGATACGAACGATATGATTTGGCCGGCCGTAGTTCTGCGCATTACTAATCGCTTTGTGCTTAACTGGTGCGACCTCGTCAACAAACCCTCATCGTACTGCATCGAATCATACTCAACGCTGCTGTTATTGTCAGTGTGTCACTAGGATCATCACTGCAAACGCATACACACAAGTATGGTTAGTTTACGCAGTCTACATAGTCTGCATAGATCGTGTTACAGCAAATGCTACAATGCATACAACGCGATGTATCCGTCCAAGCATGCAAATACGGCGCTGGCCCGACTAGAAGGCCACGAATGTTTGTTTATCATTGGCATGATTGCTGTCGTTTGCTGGTCGGTGGCCGTGCGTTATTTGTAACAGAGTTGTTCTGTTCCTTTATTTGGCGAACTATGATGACGAATTCTAGAAATAGTTCGGCTGCCGTCGGCTCAGCAGTCTTGCATGCCGATTCTGATAATAATAATAATAATAATATTAATAATAATCGTCATCATTATCATAACCATAATCATAATCATAATAAGCTACTGCTCTTAATACACCGCTCGAACCTCATGAAACTAATAATAAGAATGATAGTAATAAAACACGCCATACTTTTTTATTTGGCTGACGGTGCCATTATATAAAATATAAATAATATAACCAGCACTCTGAGCTTCGTCGACAGCAGGACTTTTGTTAACTAAAACTTTTTCGGGCTGACTCTCAGCCAACATTTGATGTCCACGGGTTTGCTTCCGCGTTGCTTCGTAATTGGGACTCAAATTTCGGACAGACTTCCGTATTGCCTCGTAAGACGGACCCATACATACAAATGTACAATGGTGGGGGTCGAACCCGTGCAGCACCTATGTGTCTCCTCCAGTCGCGAGGCGCTCGCGAATGCACCACGTCACCGGGCTCGACATCATTTTTGTTAACTATTAATACCTTATATTAATCCAACCTCTGGTGAAAACTGATAGATAGACTCTTATCTTATTGCAGATAGCTTACCAAAGAGCAAGAAGAATGGCTTATGGCTGCCTACAATATCTAAACTAGGAGGAACCAAATAATGCTTATACCTAATGTATCGTAACATTAAAATAATAAACAATATGTTTTCCTGGCGTGTAGCCAGAGAATCGCACCATCACACCGGTTTCCCTGCACCCTAACATCCTCCCGCCATTTATTCTGTAACTCAAGGCGTTTTCTATTCTATTGCTACTCCTGCTGTTGTGGTTGTGGTTATTTTTCTCGCTATCAATATTACTGCCACTGACTGATATTAGTCTTTCTGTTATTGCTTTGATATGTAGTCGTCGTTGTTGTTGTTGTTGTTGTTGTTGTTTGCGTGCTATTGTCATGCGAAGTTTTGTTTCATTTATTAATGGTATGATACTTTTGTTGCTGTTGGCTGCTGTTGTTGTTGGTGTTGGTGGTGGTGATCGTGGTGTCGTTTATCTGTGATTGTTTTTATCATAACACATTTGTCATTATTTCTACCGTCCATTATTTGATGGCACAGCTTTTAAGACTCGGGTGTTGTTATCTTGGCCGCCATTGCATGGTGCTGTTTTGTAGGCGCAGCTATAGCGGATTTGATCATTTATAACGCGTCGTTATGAGTCGCTCATCCACACCGTTATTGTTGGCCTGTTAAGCTGTCGCCAGTGCCATTAGCACCTTAGACGTAACCTGCCATGTTTGCCCGCTGTCGCTGCAAGGAGTTAAACAATTACGATAGCATTGACTAATAAAAAAATATTGTATATATATGAGGCTAATTGGGCTTCACGCCACGTACAATATGACGCATTTACTACGCGGTGCTTGTTACTCTTCTTCGTCTGCTGAAAATTAATCATACTTCTAAGAACAACAACAACAACAACAATAATAATATTAATAATACCGAATATGATGATGGTGATGACTAGAAATAAGAGCAACTCTAGCAAAAGTAATCATTGACATTCCCCCACCACCGCCGTTACAACGACAATAACAACAACAACAACAACAATTTCGTAGTCCTCGTTCATCGTTATGGACGGCCCGGCACAAAATTAATGATGGGGGCGCGAAACATATGATCTATATCTTTCTGTCTCGCATACGTCAGACTTTATCTATTCGGCGCACTACTTGAGCGCAGGGCAAGTGCATTGTTTCTTCCCACCGCTACCGGGAATGCCGACTTTGATGGTGACGAGCATGATGAGAATGATGAGCATGAGATAGGGAAAACGTGTGTAAAGGGAAAACTTGTATAGTGGGTTTTCATACACGATTAGCAGCAGCAGCAGCAACTAGCGAAGATCACCGAATACCGGGTTACGGTGGTCTCCTGGCATTGCTGACTATGATACCGGCGACCGTAGAACACATACTATTAATGGCCTCACTTCGAGAGGTGATTGATGAGGTGGTGGTGGTGGTGATGGTGGAGGCGGTGGTGCAGCAACGGAGATCTAATCAAAGTACTACAACACCGTTGAGGCGAGTAGTGCTAATTTGACTATTACTACTACTACTACTACAACCTCACATAGTAACAAATGAGGACACTCAAGGAAGATGCTGGAGAGCGGCGCAACAACAACAACAAAAATAATAATAACAATAATAATAATAATAATAATAATAACATCAACAACGGCAGATTTGTGATGAACTGCCGACTAAGCGAGCCGTATTACTGGTTGTTTTGTACAGTTACCCAGTTACCGACGCACGTGCATGCGTAGTTATATTTGGTGGGTGGTCTTCTTGCTTGGTGATATGCGGGATCTTTGTCCGGACATGGCAATGCACGCGCACCGGTGCGGTGTCTCCTTTGCTTGTGTTCTCTCGGTCTATCTAGCTTGTAATTGTCTAATGATCGTTCTGTAGAAGAGAAGAAATCTTTTAATAATAATAATAATAATAATAATCTTCATTCCCACGCCGTGCACACAAATGTATATATTTATATTTCGATTATCTTTTGAGCGACTAATGATATGTTTCCCGCTGAATCAGTATAGGCCAAGCTAGCTCCTTCGGAGGGTCCGTATTAACTAGAATATGCGTGTAGAAAGCAAGGCGCGAGTTTCCAACGGCTAAGTGATTTTCTGTGAACGAATGTGTGTATACATATAAGATTGATGTGTGTACACATATAGCTGACATACACAATTAATATATATGGATATCTCTTGTATGTAGTATGTACGCGCAAATATCTTGTTGAGTAGTAAAATTAACAATAGATAAATAGAATACTTATATATATATATATATACGTTCAGACCTCTCAACTGTAACATCGTATATATATATATATATATGTGTGTGTATATATATATATATATATATATTTATATATATATATATGTGTGTATATATACATATATTTATATAAATATATATATATATATATATATATATATATATATACATCCAAGAGAGCGGGTATTAATCATGCTACATTTTTCAACATTGGTCTTTTTGACATCTCTACCTTTTGTACAGGTTTGCAATGAAGTTTACGCTCAGTGAGATATGGTGGTTCAACCGAGTAGACAGCACCAATAACAATGGATTAACAAGGCACAACAAGCACTCTGTTTGACGTTAACGTGCTGATCTTTTAGCAAATATTATATAGCGCAGCTGTCGATCTTTTGGCAAGGTGCAGCTGTTTTGCCGCAAAGTCCTTACAATTGCCGAATGTGAGGACAAGGAGTCTTGTTTTAGCGCACGTCGAAATGCATAGCTGATTGCATAGCGGTTGTACTTCGTCGACGAATGGAGCGTCGGCTGTACTTTGTAACGTTTTTCTTTGCTAAACTTCCGGTCGACACTAGCCAGCAAATAACTACTGCTACTACCACAATGACGACAACGACGACGACGACGACAGATGAAATTCGTGAAACTGTCATTGAGATGTCAGTAGCATTCAGCGTAACCTCCTTAAAAAATGTTTTAATTCTAGCATTTAGCGTAGGCGTCTGTCGCGCTGCACACCTTAAGAACGGCGACCACGACGACGACGACGAAAATAGCAAGAAAAAAGAAACAACCAACCAACCAACCAACGGAAACGATACAGCTTGGCGACAGACAGAGGAAACACAGCGCACAAATGACGAATCGCCGTTGTTGTTCATGCTGTTCACTGCGAATCCTGCGTAAAACTGCAGCCTGGCCTCTGTAGCCTACGGTGTTGGTCTTTACGTCAGCGACATTCAGTCACGACCGGTTTTTGTTTGATCTACAGCATTGTTGCTTTGTTTATATATGTATTACTACAACCACGAACAATCTTCACCTCGTCGGGTCGACCCGTGCCAGTATGTGACTACTCCAGGCACTTACTATGCACACTTCCAGGCCAGCCAGCTGTTCACAGTTCACAACTGTTCACAGTTAACACCATCGCATCATAATTACCAATATCCCTATCATGACAATCATCATCATCGTCATTAGCATCGTCATAATCATCATCGTTTTGAGCTGTATCGTTGTATTGCCAATACTATTGATTGTTCGATGTTGTCGTGATGGCAGCCACGACGAGTCACTTAAAGCCGTCTTCCTGACTTTTTGATTCGTGACTCATTTATTTTTTCATTCATTGTTGTTGTTTTTGTTCATTTTAGTGCAGAGCATAGGCACGGTAAAAGCTAAAAATCATTGCCTGTCAATAATATCTATCGCCATCGTACAAGTCGTGTTTCTTCGCTTATCCATTGCCCTCCCGCTCTCTCCCTCGATCCGTCCGCTGTATCTTTCAGTTTTACTTCCATTCATTATTTCCCCTGGTTGCTGTCTGTCCCTGACCCGAAGATGACGATGATGCTGATGTGTCCTGCTGTCCTGTAATAATCGTCTAATTAGCATCGTCGTTAGCTAATTAACTGGGTAGTGTTGGTGGTAATGGTGTCGGTAGTGTCATCTCCACCTCACGACCTCACAGACCTTGCACGACGTGACCACAACGGTAACGGCTTGCGATCCGCCAGCACGCCAGTGCCGCGGTACGGTACCATCATTGCCATGCAGTACCATCCAACGGTTGCTGTTGTTGCCACGTTTAGCTACATGCGAGGGAAGGCGATGA
Source organism: Dermanyssus gallinae (assembly GCA_003439945.1). NCBI lineage: Eukaryota > Metazoa > Arthropoda > Arachnida > Mesostigmata > Dermanyssidae > Dermanyssus > Dermanyssus gallinae. The sequence continues at coordinate 15,875 of QVRM01005421.1, read as the reverse complement.
GCAACCGACACACGGCGTTCTGTCCTTTTTTCTCATAGGTGTCCTGATAGGCCCGGACTGATTGGTTAGGAGATTCGCTTCGTCTTCGCTTATTGAGGCACTCGTGGCGTTTTGTTGGCCTGGACGTCTGGCCTTCGTGACTTCTTTCGACGACAAAATCCGCCATAACGAGGTCACCGAGCAAAGCCCAGGTCAAGCCACCCTAGCCGTGAAGTACTGTCGTCGACTGTGAGGCTCTGGTCTAGTAAGAGTCGAATTCGAATAGTAAGCAGATCATTCTAGGATTGAATTGTAGTCAGTGCGTTTTTTTCCAATCAAGGAATGGCAGCTTTTTCGCTATTTTGATTGTAGAACTTCTAGTTGTTGTAATACAAGGTGTTTGCATCTAACTAAACGACATAAAGCATACCGTAGATAATTTGCTTGCGCTACTTATTTATGGTATGCTTTGTCGTGTAGAGTTATGACTCAGAGAGCACACTACGGAGCCACGCTAGTCGCCTTTGAAATATGATCATTTACAAAATACGTCTCTGACGCCAACGCGCTCACTGGTACAGCTGAGTCAGCTACAATAAACAACTGGGAAAAAGGACTGTTCTATTATTTACAAGTTCAAATTTCTAGTAATCGATAGCTGATCAGTGACCTGTTTATACAAGGGCGTTATGTTGCATGGATATATATATATATATATATATATATATATATATATATATATATTTACAGTGCGACAAGAATTAGTAGAGGATTTTTAAAATTATGACATAGAAGACACAGAAAGATATCAGCACTGCACGTATTTGAAATCGTTCGCTCATATAGCTCATATAGTCGATTGCTCAAATAGGTTTAAGCATATAGTTGATCTGTTGTCGTCCTAAAGGTTTAAGCATGTAAATGCTATATTGTACTGTACGTCCGTCAGGTCGATCATTTGTTCACACAATTTTTCACGTCACTGTCGCTGCAAACGCAGATAGTAGTGGACTGACAGATCATTTCTACTACTTTTCGATGTAATGCCAAAGTAATACCGAGCCTGGGGGGGTGGGGAGGAATCCGGGTTTAGTGGGTTTGCGAGTCTCACACTAGTCACGCAGGCTGCTAGTGGCGCATGTGCATCATGCATTACCGAAACCTCCCAGAACAAAAAAAAAAAAAAAAAAAAGATCATTTCTACCGCATTAACAAATCTCGAACGATCGGGTGCCCGTTGGCCTGCGTAGGTGAGCGGCTGTGTGTCTTGGAACCCATGGCCTATTGTCTCGAGGCGACAAAGTAGATTTTTTTCTCTCAGGCAGAGTCAAAAAAACATTAACTAGTTTTCTGCTCCCGAGGCTTTTTCACAGCTAATGATCGTTAGCTGTCGTTAGCTGGGAAGCGTTACTAGGACTGCGTAATGATGGCTGTCGAGTATCGATTGCGGGTGACGTGATGACCTTTCACTGGGCCGATGAATATACTGTGGCTGCATTTGTTTAACGATTTAACTTTGCAACAGAGCGAGAGCAGGAGAGAGGCAGAAAGCAATCATTTGCGTAATGAAAGCGGTTTCGATTAGTAAGTCAGAATGCCAAGTGGATGAAAATGAACCGTGTATTTTTAGATTCTTCGCAAACTTCGTGCACTCATCGATCTGAATTCTGGATGTACAAAATCAACGACAACGGCTGTTATATGAATATAAAACGACACTGGCCAAAAAACTTTACGCTGGGTCTATCGATTAACACGGAGCATCGGGGTAAATCGAACAGCCGAAAAAAATTATTTCTAGTTTGGTACGCTTTTATACAACGGACTTTTGACAATTAGTATCTTGCAGGAGCTTGTACACCGCAGACAATATAGATATGGCCGTTATAAGTTGTAGCACACACCCTTTCTATAATAAATATGATTTAATACTATATATATATATATATATATATGTACATACATATGTGTGTGTTCAAGTTTGTTAGCCAAGATTCAATCCCGAGCGTCTTTTCTGGCGTGCTTCACCAGAGTAATCTACCCACAGGGGCTCTATGAGGGGAATGCAATGAACGATCTTAGTTCACAGCCCAACTCGGCGACAATGGATTGCTGCGAGTAACCGGAGCATAATCGGCAGCCGAAGCAGCAGCAGCAGACTCCCTAAGCAAAGCTGGTGGGCCCATCGGAGCCCGTTAGGAGGTTGTTCGGAGAGCATTTTGTGTAGGAGTTGTCGGCGTTGCTTTCGTCTATATGTATATCATTGCGGGCGGCGGTTCTGTGCGAGTAGGCGCTGTGTAGGCAGTGATGGCGTCGGCGTGGTCTGGGCGTGGGGGGGACTAGTGGGGCGCTAGTCATGGTTGTCATCTACCGGGGTGTGGCCGGTTCGACCCCCGTTGTTGATTCTTTCTGATTTTCTTTGAGCGCTACTCAGTGAAAATAGCTGCTAAACCATATACCGCTGACTGTCAGCGGCCATACTGCTGCCACAAGGCCTGTTGGAGAATCCCTAGATATATCGACATGTACTGCCCTCGGTGCATTGAAGGTATGCTGCACGACGATTCGAAACTTGCAGGGGTCGCGGAGTATGGTCTCGAATTAAAAACAACATTCTGAAAAATGTTTTAAATTCTAGACCCTATGCAGGCCTTGTCTGCGATTATGGGACCGAAAAGCGCGAAAGCGGCAAAGTTGGAGATTGTTGGCTTTCGACTGCAATAGGGACATTGCATTGGATGCTGTAGGGGTTCGTGGCTGTGGCGATGGGAAGCAGGAACGCCGACAATAGCGGAATAGTGGTGCCCTGCGCTTTGGGTTGTGGAGCAGCTCGATCAACAACCGCCACAGCAACTACACTCAATAGCCATAGCTGACTAGCGCCGCTGTGGTCTGTTGTCTGTTTCCCTTTCGCTCACCGCCTTCATGGCCGTCTGCGAAACGATGACGCGCCCCGCTGGTGAGCCTTCCCGCTACTGCTGCCGCAGCTGACCCTGCTGCGGCGGCGGCAGTGCATGCAGGCATCGCCTCCGCTACCGCCGACTGTCTCCCCAGAGTCTTGGGGAGCGAAAGGACAAACTGGAGGACAAACAAGGCTGACTCCCTGCGGAAAGTGGGAACTGTGGCCTCGACAGTCCTTCCTTACCCTTCGTTTTCCATCGTCGGCCTCGGCCTCCACCGGAGAACTCTGTTCGTGCTATGTTTGGTCGATCAGCACCACCGGCCAACCAGCCCGGCCCAAGCTCTCTCTCTCTCTCTCTCTCATTTTCGCCAAGTCTTGATTCCTCTCTCTCTCTCTCTATATATATATATATATATATTCTTCCCTGGCGCTTATTTGAGAACTGCCTTGTTAGGAGCTTAAAGGGAGCCCGGTCCCACCGCTCTCCGATGGCGGGGCGCGCTCTCTTCCTTTGTATGTCTGAATTTCCCCCTGGCATCGGTCTACCCACGCGTCGGTCGTCCTTCTGCAGAAACAAGGAAGTGAGGAGATGCTATGCTCTCCAGCGGTTATGGTGTTGGGGTCAGTGAGAGGTGTTGGGGTCAGTGAGGGGTGTTGGGGTCAGTGAGGGGTGTTGGGGTCAGTGAGGGGTGTGGGGGGGGGGGAGTGGCACCCTTAAGCATTTGGCGATCGACTGAGCATGCAACGAGGTGAACGAATAGACGATCCCGGCAGGAGTCTTTCCTGCTGACTCCCGCCAACCTCCACGAGTTTACCACGAGGGAGGTGCGATACGCGCCGACGACTGTTCTCGGTGGATGTGAATATCAACTGGAACCATCATGGTTTGCTATAACCGCCCGTATTATAGCAAGCCACGATAGGTAGCTAGGTAAAGAGCTTATATATATATATATATATATATATATATATATATATATATATATATATATATATATATATATATAATACAAAAACAAATGCCGCTGTAAAAATAGAAAACTTTTCTCATACGCTATGGAGGTCTTGTAGCATCGTGTCCATGTATTCAATGAGAGAAAGAAAAAGCGTCCTCTGGGTGTTTTCATGAACATGGGGAAGCGGCGCGGTTCCTGGTCGAACATCCTTGCCACGAATGAGTTCACTGATCATGAGCTCTATGTCATGCTTCCACAGGCGTTCAGTGGCAGCCAACTTTAACCAGAGGGTAGATAAATGTCGTCAATTGTGAAAAGCGAAGTTATTTGCCGGAATATCTGCGTAATTATGCTATTATTGATGTTGTTACGATTTATATTATCAATACGTATACTATTATTAATGTCTGCCAGCTGCCATATCTGAAGCACGTGGAGCGTTCATGTTATTTCGGTTGGGTCTAGTACAATAACTGTCGCCCGTGTAATTTAGATGGTTTGCTAATGGTATATATATATATATATATATATATATATATATATATATTAGATCCGTTCGTAAATCACATATGCCTCAATCGCTCAATCGCCAACGTCTCTACCACCACCTCTGCGTTGTCTCGCCGAATCAAAATTAAGATCTTCCGCCGAATAAACTCGCCGATCTTAGATTTCTCGCCTCTTTATTTGGCTAAGCGCAGATGCGATTAAGCTACATTTCCATCATGAGGCCCGAGCGTCTCAAAAGCAAACGGTATAAAGTTGAACGGGTGTCCAACATTTGACTACGTACTCCTCTTCTCAGCTTCCTTTGCTTCCCCCTTTTGAACTGCGCTGCGTTGGGCCATCCAAAGTGTCTGTAAGTCCAGTGATATAACAAGCAGCTTTTATTGACGCGTCTAACAAGTTTGCAATCCGTCACTCTTTGTTTAAATATACACATGTTTAAGTATAAATCATCAAAATTATTGGGCGCACCTACAAATATACAAATGGTGCAAATATATATATATATATATATATATATATATATACGCAAACAATAATAATGATAAAATCGTAACGCTCTCACAGGGTTAATAATATATGTAATATATCTACAGGCAAAACTGAAACTAGTGTGTATAACCTGAGCAATAAAACCACAAAAATGAATATAAGTAACCCAGTAAAGACTTAAAATTTTATAATTAATTCATGTCATGGTCCGACCCAAATGTCATGGTCCGACCGTAAATAATTTGAAATTGAATACATTTATTATTATTAAAAAAATGTATTAATTAAAAGTTTAAAACACTCTACTCTATTTGTTTTATTCTGAATGACCATGAGTTTGTTTAATGTTGTTGAGCACGTGGCGCCCCATGGAGTAATCCGTAAGTTAAAATTGACTTAAGAAGAGGGGTGCGCACACGTACTAGAAGGTGCCGTAAGACCTTGGCTCTGCTCTCCACGGTGTAGCAAACCCTGACGCCTGACTTCACCTGGCTGTCCTATTTCATATGCTCGTACAGCACAATACCAAAGCATTTCGTCTCTGAGCTAAGAGGAATAGCAAAGCCGTCTACTCGAAGGGAGATATTGCTTGTTTCCATTTGCTATCTCTGGCGCGGTAGAGCACGAGTGTCGTCTTCATCAAAACTAAATAATTGGAATAATGCTATGACCTTTTCAATACCGGTTTTAACGTGCTGAAAATTATATGTATGTATATATAATATATTTTTCCACTTTTTATATATATATATATATATATAATCGCCGCGGTACAGTTTACTTGAGCTACATGGAACAACAGTATGAGAGCATTCGACCGCAAAACTATATCAGCATTCGGCAATCTTATTAGCTGAAGGGTGTGACAAAACTATTAACCTTCTCACGATGCATGGCTATGAAACTGGAATGTCGATGTGATAATTTAAAAAAATCGACACTTCTCTGCCGGACGTTTTCCATTGCCAACACAACGCGCAGCGTTTCGATTTTCGAATGTTACCACCTTTATGTCTCTTTCGCCATGCCAAATGCTAATCATCTGGAATTCTATTTCACGGATCGAGCAGCTGTTAAAGCAAAGCAGCAAATTGCGATCGGAGTGTCGACCAAAACGACAACCACAATCTCAGCAATAATAAAAAAAGAAACTAGCAACAACAACAATAACCAGCATAACAACAAAAAACACCACATCAGCAGTCACAAGAACAAAAAAGTAAATCGACAAGACCCGCCACTAGCGGGAACGCTAGACAGTGTCAATTCAAATTGTCCAAGATTTGGCACATCCATAGAAAATGGGTATAATCATATTTGTTTTCTTTTTGTCATATTAAAAAGTTCGTAGCATGCCATACATGCAAGAGACGGACAAGGATCATGTATCTTTACTTTGCCATTAATACTGTTCAGTATAGTCCCCCCCCCCCGAAAGCTCAACCATCTAGTTCAATGATCATCAATAGCCTTTATATCACGAGCAAAATATGTAGACTATTTAGTCAAAAATACTCGTCTATTGCGTATGTCACATCACTGTTGCTCTGAAATCTCTTTCTAGAAAAATACTTCTTGAAGATTCTAAATTGATATTAGTCGTACGAGGACACATACAGAGAGATGCTCCACAATTTAAAACTATATTCAGAAACAAATATTGATTTATTTCGCGCTACTTTGCGTAGTTGCAATCGGTGGTGACTCATCAAGAGTTTGTAGACTTCTAGAACAGTTTTCCCATCTAAAGCTGTCTTTGGCCGCTCAGAACGTGATACATCCCCAGTGCCCATACTTCCTCTTTTGAGTAACGCAGTCCATTTGGTAATAGTACTGTACATCGGTCTATTGGTTTTGTAAATGCTCTCTATTTTGGCTTAAGTCTCCGTTACAGTTAAGCCTTCAAAAGAATGTTTTGTTTACTGACAATGGTACTTATTCTGCTCTATTGTCGCTGAAGGCTACAAACGCAACTCGAAACCAATCAACATGAAACTTATTTTCATTATTTATGAAGAACGTCTGTTTTGAGCGCTGTGGTCGGCGTGGCTTTTAAAATTGCTAAATTAAAAGCGACGCTACGAACTTTTTAGTCTACCTACTACATTTGTACATATATATATATATATATATATATATATATATATATATATATACATTTATCAACATGTTGTTTCCCGAGTCGCGAAAACCAGGAAAGGTCGAGACAAACATATCCGCACCCTTCTGTGTTACGGCGAATTGTGTTGTTACGTATTCGCTGCCCGTGTGCATGTAGATAAGTCACCCAGGTGTGACCAAACAGTCAAATGGATAGAAAGATAAATCGTCTTGCCCTGCATTCGGAGGAGGCGGTAAGCGGAGCGGCTGCAGACAGACAACAACGACGACAACGACAACAACAACAACAACAACAATAAAACAACACCACTAAAACAACAACAATAAAACAACACCACCAACAACATCAACAACAACAACACCGTCAACCCATCGTCAAAACTGATGCCAATGACGCGCTACTATGGTATGACTGCTCCGCTACCGGGCCGTCGTTGGGGAGCTTTTTGATATCAGTCACATACAGGGTTTGTCCGGAAAGTAATAGGACTGCATGAATTACAGTCGTACTGTGGCTGGCCTGCATATCACCCGCCTCCCGTCAAGCCCATCGGTGTCGCTGTCGAGCAGACGAATATTTGCTCCCTACTGCTTTATTGTTACGGCGCCAGTGCGTACGAGAGCACGAGAGAGTCAGTCGCTGCTTCTCCTCGACGCCGGTTGGCCAGGCGGGGGCTGTGCACAAGCAATTGTACGAGTATATATATATATATATATATATATATATATATATATATACATACATATGCATATATATATATATATATATATATATGTATATATATATATATATATATAGATATATATATATATATCTATATATATATATATATATATATATATATATATGTGTGTGTGGATTGGTCTGATTGATTCAATTAAGGCCGTGTCAGCACAGAGTAGCGATTCCTATTCGAGCAGAGCATCGAGCAAGAAGAGATGCATAGGTGGCAGTCACATCGGAATGTAACGATCCACGAAAAAGAAAGACAACTAGATAGGGGGTGAAATCTCCGAAAAGGTCAGCGTGTGAGTAAATCGCATGCGAGTGTATTTATTGTCGATAACGGCATAGCTAATTCTGTGTACGGTTTGTTCGGTAGCCCTGGAGCGCTGAGGCGATCGGTCAAAAGGTCACTATATGCGAATATACAAAAGGATGCGCTCCGGCCGAAATCGAAATAATTTCGACAGTGCGTATGCAATTGAGTGTACTTGAGCCAAGTACGCAAGAAAGAGGAGATTACTTGCTTAAACTTATAAACTGCACATATATGTATATGCCTAATATTACAAATCTAATACAATTAGAAAAAAAACATTAGGTAAATATTGTATTTAATATTTTTTTTAATGATTACCTAAGCACATCATCTATGTTTTCTATCGGACACACTAGACACCACACCTAACACTACACACTTTCTGTAATGTTCTTGTGTCATTAGTAGCAGTTGTAATAATATGAAGTAAGTCATAAGATTGACTAAGAGGCGGTTTTTAATTCACTTAAAGATTGTGGTTTGATACAGCATGGACTGCAAATCCCTTCCAAACCTTCATCGTCTCTTTATTTGGTATATATTTACGAGTCAGCCGCGTTTCGAACGCACGGTTCTCGATTCCGCATCCGTGAGTCTGTGCTCCGTCATTCGGGGTCGAACAGCGAACTAGTCACGAAGCAAAGATCGGCGGTTTTTTCATACGCATATGCAATTGCGCAATGCAACACAACGCTCTATTCCTTTGTAACTCTCGAAACCAGTAAACTTTTCCTATGAATCTATTTTTTATTTTTTATTTCATTTATCAATTTATATTACAATTTTGTGTAAGCGAACGTGTTAAGATTTAGCGATTTTCAAATTAGCTCTGGGGAGCTGGTCAACTCGGGAGGCCATGCGACCTGCGGAACCTTTCCGCGAGTCACTCATCGCTTCGGATCTGGGCATATATTCTTTTTTTCTGTGCTGTAGTTCATGTCAAGTCGCGGATTAACTATTTACCGGAAATAAAAATAATACGAATAATTAAGACCAGTTTATGTATGGTTAATTTATTACCCCGATCTAACTATATGTGCAGTCGCACGTTTTGCTCGACGCTCCCATCAATCTGCTGCCACAATTTAATGCGCTTGGTTTATATATATATATATATATATATATATGCGCATAAATACATCTCTCTATACGTTTTGTTTTGACTGTCACGATATTATCTCTGTAGAGGTAAGTGTTTATAGTTATATGTTTATTGGACCTCATCTACAGTCACACAGCCGTCAATAAAGGATATGTAGATTTAGCACAAGATGCACGATATACAGACACAAGCACACACGTACACATAGCTAAACTATAAAGCCGATACGCGGATGACATAACCGACCGATCTTCGATGTGTGGCTTCGATTAACGGGTGCAATTCTTCGTTTCTGTCTCTGTTGTGTCTTTTTGTGTTGTCGATGCTCTGTTGCCGCTGCTGATGTTTCTGATCAATCGACGGCAATTCTTCGGCGACTTCGCACGCCCTCATCTCTTCTATGGGACGCCTTCATCTCTATCACGATCACGCAGGTCCCCGCATCCAGGCGTTCAGCATTCATCCGGCCGCCATTGGCTCGAACATGACCGCGGTCTGCGCACTCGTCAACGACGTGCTCGGGCCCGTCGACTTTCGCTGGTATCACGGCGGACGTCTGCTACGCAGCGATGCAAGACGCATCCAGCTGCGGCAGCTCGCCGATGACCTGAGCGTCCTGCAAATCCTGCAGGTAGTCGAGACGGATCGCGGCCCGTACGAGTGCGAGGCGGAAGATGAACGCGGATCGAGGGACCGGCATGCCGCATATCTGGCAGTACTCGGTAAGTGTTTGTAATAGTCATACATTATTCAATGTTTTTTTTTAATTGAACAATTGTCTCCGCGTGACCACGTGTAGTCACGGGTTCTCTAACCCAGAATTAGCCCAGTTCGACAATGTGCCCCGAACAGATGCTGTTGATTCCTCGTTGAATGTCGAGCGACAGCCTCTAAGTAAGAGTTGTAGTTCTATTGATGTCTGCGGTGAGGCCCGTGGTGGCATGGTGAGTGCATTCGTCTGCGTCACGCGACCGGAGTAGGACTGGAGGAGGCGCGGGTTCGAGCCCCGCCGTTGCACATTTGCATTTATGGGGGTTCGTCTTCTATGAAGCAATGCGAAAAGCAGTATCGTGGACGTGAAATCTTGGCTGAGGGTCAGCCCGAAAAGAATGTTAGCACTTTGAAGTGCACAATTGTCTCCGCGCAAACGTGTGATCACGGGTTCTCGGGCGAACAGTTTACACATGCGGAGTACATTTTAAGACAGTCTGATACAATACACGAAGTACCTGTCCAGAGACGTACTAGTTCGTATACAGAATAAAATCGCTTAAAAAAGAAATTTACTTTTAAATGACATGCCTTGATAGACGAGTAAGCTAGCTATCTTGTGTGATCCCCAATCGTACCGAGACTCGTGAGCTAAACGCGCGGTCGACCTTTTCTCTCGCAAAGAAAGCGATTTTTTATACGAATACACACGTTTGTCTTAGAGTAACCACCTACTTCTCGTAAACGTGGTGAGCGGTTTATAGTGAGTTCTACCATTAATATACGTTTAATAACAATCATGGTCTATATATTCGCCTAACATTTGTTCGCATATATATATATATATATATATATAGTTATGTTACACGCATAAGCTTCCTAGACATCAAGCCGTTTTACGTTCAGGGCTTACAAACGTTATTGTTTCGTTGTTAATGTTTACTGTTCATGAGACGAGAAAGACCCGTTTATGCTAGTGTGTAACCGAGGCGTTGGTTTGTTTGATGAGATGAGTCGCACAAACAGTCTCGCGCTCTCTCATAGTAATTCTCGGTTTTTCGTATCTTCAAAGAGGCCATCTTCTTCACAAGAAGAAACAGAACGCAAGATAGCGGACAAAAAACCCTATAAATAGAACGATAACATTGATGAAGGTATAAATAAAAAGATAACATCGAAAGGGGTAGAGTTTATGCAGATGGAGAGAGGGCGAGAGAAAAAGAATAAGAAGAAAAATACATAGAAAAACGTAGACAACCCAACGTCCTGTAGAAGGCGAGCGAGGAAATGGAAGTGGAAAAAACGAGAAACGAAAGCTAAACGAATTGCCAGAACGTGTCGTGATCAGCTTCCGTCAGCTTCACTGCTGGCTCGCCGACAGCCGGCGGTTTAGGCAGTGGTGTGAGGTCATCATTGTACGAGAAACCAAACAAAACGAAAGGGCTGTTTGTAGAGCGCGCGATTCGCTCTGGCTTTTTTTTCTCTCGACAGCTCTACGCTCCGGCCCCGCCTGACGTCTCGACGTATAAGGGTGCGTTTGGTCGGTATGTATGTATATATATGTATATATTTATATATTTGAGTAAGTGTATCCGTTGTGGTAAACAGTTTCATCAAGCGGACACGCTTGATGACGAGTTGAGGAGAGAGTGATGAGGGGCAGAGAACGAAGGTCTTTTTCCTGGCGAAAACGCCTGATGCCGCGCCATATTTGTAGCGGGCCATGGCCAGCCGTATCAGCTAGCCTTTGCGGCTAGCCTTTGTTACGAAACGGCGGGGATCATAGAGTAAGGGAGAAAAGGGAAAGAAACAAATGCATACATAGAGTGCAAAGATGGACGGAGGGCGAAACTCGTGCAGGAGCCAATCAATCCGATGCCTGAGGACACTAAGCCGGCCCGGCGTAGCATGTCCACTGAGATGCGCGCAGTCGGAAGATACGCGTAAAGTAGGGAGCTAATATTAGTTGTGGGTCTTGTGTCGTCAGCAAAGCAGTCATCAACAAGATACACAAAAAAAAAGTAAGGAATAAGCGACAGACCAACGTGTCAATAGACAACAAGCAAGAGGCCACTAGATACGCTGTAACAGTAAACAGCTCGATGGTGATCATCATATGAAAGCACGCGTTTTGTGCTGGTGCATTGTGCGTTTGCAGATATATTGCTGTATGGTATGTGTAAATATTACAAAAATAAAATAGAGTATGTTTAACTTTTATGTATGTCTGTTCCAATATAGTTAGGCACAGAGTCAAGCGTGTTTGGCTGAGTCATTTATTTATTAAGACAGAAAACAACGGCATCTCATTTGATAACAAAACTGAAGAACAAGTACACGGACATAAGGCGTGACTGTTTCACGTTGGCATGTATCATTCCTGACAGTACCACACCTAGTTACGAAAGGTTTTTTTACCTTTATCTTACACAAGTGAGGACTTAGTCTTGTTCTAATCGATTTGATTTCCACGTTACTATGTCGTGCATACGTATTGTCGGAAGTACACAATTGTTGCAACAAAAATATTATTATCTCACTATGTGTGGTCCCTAGGTGCTCGACCTTCCTTACTAACCCACGCTTTTTTCGAGCCGGTATTTTGTCTTCTTCGCCCAACAGTAGGAGGGGAGTTTATTGATTTAAAAATCACCGTCTTTCTTGTCGTGTTACGGAACCGTCCTGTTGGGAATTGGCAAACAGCACAAACGCTATTTCCCTGTAACATCCGACTCGAGACTAGACGGAAAGGCAGATCCCTCCTTGTTCCTTTTATTATAGAGTTGCACGTACGACCACTAGACTACTAAAGGAAAGACCACTAGAATAAAACACAGCAAATCTTGTGGTGAAACAGACAATGTTCCGCCACAAGATGGCCAACGACAAACGGGTGTACATTTTATTGTATTTCAGATTTAGTCAAATTTCTAAATCGTCAGATTTAGAAAAGTTCTAGGTGAAGGACACGCACACAATACGCGCTGGTCAATGCGTAGATTTATGTGTTTATGTGAAGCATGTCTTGCTTACAAATCTCTGACTTAAACGGAAATATCCGTGTTGTTGTCTCTGTGGTCGACGGTGTCGATGATGTCAAATCTTCTCGAGCCAATATCTAGCCTTTCTATTCTGATCTGCTTCCGTGTTGTATCTGTTTGACTCTAACTAACTACTAATCTCTATCATCGAAGACGCATCCTATATGTATTAGGCTATCCTGAAGATCGGCTTAAGGCTAAAGAGCTATACATTCTTAAATGACTTTCTCTTTTTCGGTTTTGTCAACAATGTAGACTCACATACATACATATAGAATATGTGCGTGCCGGTTTTTGCCTGGCCGTCTGTCGCGAGTGACGAATTGTCATTGCATCTCTCTCTCTCTCTCTCTCTGGATGTGCTTCACAAGTGTTACTAGAGACTCGAAGCAAAGCTATCAAGTAACCGACAAGCGCGATTTACGTTAAAGGTTTCTGTGGGTATGTTTTTTGCCACGAGCAAAGCCAGTTGCCAGACAACGAAACTTGAACGTTAAAAGCGCCTCTATAAGCGTCGGCCTTGTTGCCGCTTTGACATTCGTGTTCGTCTTGGGTCGTTTTGTACAATAGACGCTTTCTTGAATCACGATCTACCGTGCAGCCGCTTTCCTGAAGCTCTTGTTTCATCCGGTCAACCCTTGCTTTTCTTGGCGTACTGCGACAGTTGGCCGTGTTAAGCTTGTGTGAACAATCGCGTTTGATAGCTATTCTGTTCAGCAGTTATTATGGCGCGACAAACGGCATAAACAGTGTGACTGTATGTAGCAAAACGTAGGGCGTTTAGACAAGTAGCGTGTAGCATAGTGCGATTACAATCATGACGATAGCGATGCATCATAACGTATTGTGCTTGAGTGCATCTCCTGAATATTGGTTTTAGCTGTCTACGGATATATGGAATTAATGGAAATACTCACAGTCATGTAAGCTCGATTTTAGTACTGTCGGAGCAGTGCAGGCTTGCTAGCATTTTTATGTGTTTGTCTTTTTATGTACCTTAGATTGTGAAAGAAAATTATGATTGCTTTTCTTTAAAATAGACACCGATTTAAAATCACCATTTTGCCAACAATACAGGCAAGGATCTTGGATTGATCTTCGAGTCTACTTTGCTGCAGAAATTGCTGCGTCGTTCTTCGTACTGCAATCGAGTTATAACTACTAGTCACACTATTGTTAATAGCTAATTGTGATGTTAACTGTGAACCTTATTATTGGTTATATCCGTGCTACTGCTTATGTGAGCGCCGCATATGTGACACAGCGTCATTGCCCGCTAGCTGTTGGAAGACGAAAGTCCTACAAATTAATTTTGACCAGTCTGCGTCCTTTTTAAAAACGCTGTATCTTAACGGCATTCTTTTCATTTACCCGGCATGCTCTACGCGAACTAATTATGCTTATTAGTTAACTGTGGTTAAGCAAAGTAAAATACGTTTTTGTACGATGGCGCGTTCGTCCAGTCAGCGGCGTTCATTCGTCAGCGCCGGTACGTCAGCGCAAGAACGTATGCCCACGTTAGGGCCCTTCACGGAGGGCGGCTTGGGGAAGGAATCATGCGTAGCGACCCTATATGCTCGGGTGTGCGGGACCAAGCGCTAGTGCCGTATCACTGCTTTGAGCCTCCTTGATATAGGCGGCGGCTCGGTTCCTGTCTTTAGCAGGTTGCCGGTTCCCGTCGTTAGCAATTGCCTGGCGCAGTGAGATCGCCGCTGCCGTCCTTGGCTGCGAGGGCATAGACCTCTCTTCTTTCCATTCCTGTCTCTGTAGTTTCCTCGTAGTCTTAGGCGAAATTGTCTGCTAGTGGTGGTGGTGGTGGTGGTGGTGACGATGGTGTTGTGCTCTCAGCTCGGCAGACCTTCATGAATACCCTGACAACGCCTCCTGTATCGTGCCCCTGAGATGGAAAGGGACCGCTGTTCGGCGCGGCGACGTTGTGACCTCTCTTCGTTCCCACGCGGGTATACTGCTAGACCAGTGCGCGCAGTGACTTCACTTGCCCGGCTGCAGCGATGACGTGTCTGCGCGGTGCAATGCCGGGCCTCCAACACTACCGAATCACCTGCTTTGTGTACCTTCTGCCAACCTCATCAGCTCATTGGACTAGCAGCCGACCTCGTTGAGGGAGCCAGGCCTGCAATGGCGTAGAGACTGTTTGCTCGGGCAGAACCCTCGTTGCCTTGAGGCAACGCCAACCCAAAAGACTGTCTTACCGCACCTCGGGGTGTGGGGACGGAGAGCATGAACTAGTAGTTGAAGGACCGCACTCCAGGCGGGAAAGGGCCCACGAAAAGGGAAGAGAAATAGGAAACGAGACAACGGCGAGGCAGCGAGTGCTAGGAGAAGACTAAGGGTGAAACGAGCGATCACAAATTGAACAAATAGGAAAGCGAACACATAGAGTAACGGATTTTATTCTAAATATAAATTCACGCGCGCGCGAGCGAGAGAAAATCGTCCGAACGGAAATCTAATGGCGCAGAGGGGGAGGAGATATGGCGCGTTGTTCGCAGAATCTGATACGAACGGCTCAATTGATAAATCGAAAACATAAGAAATGGAGAAAGGGAATCTGGGAGCTCGAAGGATATTGTTAAAAGTTGTAGCAAACAGGAACACGAAACGATTTAGCAAAGGCGGCCACGGCGATGACGACGACGACGACGACGGCACACAGATTGGTCCTGACAAGGCCAGAGCAGAATTGTGGACAAGACAGGGCGTGGCTCGACATATAAAATGGACGTGGGCGTTAAGAAACGTGTAAAAATCTATAAGAGGAAGAGACATCTAAGAGTATCGATTATTCTTTTGAGGGTAAGTGGTGCAGACAAAGACCTTTCTTACTTTTAGAAGTAAGGAGTAGCTTTCTAAGCACCGTGGAAGAACTAACGGAAAACTTGACATGAAGGTGGCCAATACACTACCACTTAGGCGTGGTCGGCCTCAAGCGTACGTATCAACAACAGTTTCGAGCAGAAGGAGAATTTGAATGAATACAGAAATGTTTGTGCGCATATA
>QVRM01005420.1:5000-99785 GCA_003439945.1 Dermanyssus gallinae | reverse complement strand
AGTGCGCGTATGTATCCGTTCTCGGAAACGTGTTAGGTGCTTTGCTATTTCGGCCGAACATGAGGAGGCGACAGCTGCATGTAACGACAGGACTTTGCTGCGCCAGCGGCGGAGCGAGTTGGACCAAGAGACATGTTTATTTTTTGAGCCGGCCTCGATCATTGCCGCTCCCGCCAAAACTAACAGGCAGTCTAAGCGTAGCAAGACGGCTAATTGAAGCGCTCTTCTAATGGAGGAGGCCGACCAAAAACACGGCCGGCCCAAAGAAGGCCGTAAAGGAGGGCGGCCTCTACTTCAGGCGGCTTGCAGATCATCAACGCTGACATTGTGGCAGCACCCCAGTGCTTGACCGCCTGCGTTACGCGGGGCGGCCCCGCCCGGAGCACAGCGGAACCCGCCACCCTTACCGGATGTCGCCGTGCGTGGCTCACGTCAATCACATTGGGCTCTCACCGAGTTCGGTGTCACCGGCTTGCGTCACATCCCACAAAGTGTGTGCGTATATATATATATATATATATATATATATATATACATATGTGTGTGTGCCTGCGTGTGCTTCGCTATAATGTCGATCATAATGATGGTGACGATAATGACGAGGTTCTACCGCTACTTTAGTATGATCTTAACCATCTCGGCTGTTGCCACTGTTGCTCCGTGCTGCAAATGATTACTCCTAACTAGTGGGTTAGCTAATGCTAGGAAAACGGCCGCTACTTTCACCGCCACCATCACCACCACCACCACCAGCTCAACCATCACGGCCACTAACGCCAGCGGCGATAACAACGACAACAATAACATGAGTTCTAACAACAACCACAACGACATCAACGACAATAACAAAAATAACAATCATGACGACAACAACAACATCAACAGCGACATCAACAACAACATCAACAGCGACCTCAACAGCAAAAACGACAACAATAAACAAAAAGTGGTCTCCTGGTAAAGACCGTTGTTCACGCCAGGGTTAATTAAACTTTTATGTTATACTTTTTTACCTATATACGGTGATTAGTTTTAGTCGAGTGAACTATGTACAATCATAATCAAGCAACGCAAAAATACAGGAAATGCAGATTGATGTCTCAATGAAAATATTGTGCATAATCATTATTGTTCGTGAGCAGTATTGCTAATTTTAGCAATGTAGCAACTGCGGTAGAACTTGCAACAAGTTGCTATGAGCGATATCTGATGAACAAGAACCCAGAGTTGCGTTAATCGAATATCTGCCAGGGATTCTGATGTGTCGATGAACAAGAATGGACGGCTCGGGAAGCCGTACGACGGCGTAAAGGTGATCGCCTCAAACTCAATAGAAGACACGCGTGTAAAATACATGTGCAGGTGGCGGGCAAAGTGTTGCTATATGCTACCGCAGAACACAACAAATAAGCCGCAAATAAAGAATCATGAATATTAATCCATATAGGTATATATTTTGTGTCTTTAAAAATACAATTGTCTTGTATGAACGTTTCAAATAATTATAGAAATATTAAAAGCGGTTAAAGCTAACCTCCTGTGCGTCCGCACCTTGACTGCGCCGAGTCGCATCTGATAGGCTATTCAACGACGGTACCGCAGCACACGATGCCGCGTGGTACCTGGGGCATCTTTCACCGCATCTTGTACAGATACATGTATATGCAGGTGCATGAAACCCCCCCGTCCCGCATAAAACGTGATGAAAGCCATGAACAGCAAAGCGCGTGAGAACGTGTCGGTTCGTTCGTCCGGCCTGTTTCCATATTTCAGAGGTAATCGCACCCGTGCTATAGAAATCAGGATCGATCTCCGCCATTT
This sequence comes from Dermanyssus gallinae, assembly GCA_003439945.1. NCBI lineage: Eukaryota > Metazoa > Arthropoda > Arachnida > Mesostigmata > Dermanyssidae > Dermanyssus > Dermanyssus gallinae. The sequence continues at coordinate 97,964 of QVRM01005420.1, read as the reverse complement.
TCTCGTCCCAAGAGCTGATAAATTGCGCGTAGGCCGGAGTGGAAGGGAGCTTGAATCTACGCTTTAGGTCCTCTATAAGCAGCGGCATGTCACATAGCAGATAAACGTATCTGTTTAGCGATGTACGATGCAGACCTAGAGCTCGTTTCAGGAATGCAGGCTTAATCCGCTCGAGCTTTTCGAGTTGCGCCGACGAGAGATAATCCCAGATGACCTGTATTCCGTAGGAGGCGACTGGCGCTACCTTCATGTTGAACAAAGACAGCGTCGTTCGTAGGGATAGTTTCGAAGGAGTTCGTATACTAACACTCGCAACCAGCGTTTGGCGCGCTCTGTCCGTAATGTGCTCCACGAAGGACCGACCGTTTGTGGGGAGTATCAAACCTAGATATTTAAAGTTGTTTACATATTTCAGGAATGTCCTGTTTATATGCAGAGCATCAGAAGCCGCAAGACGGCCACCGCGTCGGAATTTCATGGCTTCTGTCTTGTCCATATTAATCAATAGGCCAGCCTCTTCCACATACCCCGACAGCCTTGCCAGCGCCTGCTGAACGTGAAACCGACTTCTTCCAAAAATCACAAGATCATCGGCATATAGCAGAGTTTTCACGTGTCCCGACGGATCCTGAACGCGTCGTGGCAAATCGCTCAGCAATAGGGAGAAAAGTAGCGGGCTTAGGTTGTCACCCTGTGCTACACCCGTGGACTGAACAAACGGGTCTAAAAGGGCTACTCCGTCGTCTATGCTCACTGAATTCTCCTGCAGTATGGCCTTAATCAGCGGTAGCATGTTTTCAGGAACCCCGCTTTGAGCAAGTTTCATTAAAATCTTGTCACGTGGCGCCATATCGAACGCAGATTTAAAATCTACAAACACCGCAAATAGTGCTTGTTTTGGCCTCCGAATTGCCTGATGCACCTCTTGAAGCAAGACCTCACACGCGGTCATGGTGGAGTGACCTGCACGAAATCCATACTGCTCAGGCGGGATACAGGAGCAAGCCTCCAGGTACCTTGTCAACCGCCGAGTGATGAGGAGAGCCAGCAGCTTGTAGCAGCAGCTCTTCTTCGCGATCGCCCGCCATGAGGATGCGTCATGAGGGCTGCCTTTGTTTTTCGGGATGATGCTAAGGAGAGCATTGCTCCAGCATGCTGGCAGACGTCCATGTCGTATGCAGGCGTTGAACAGACTCGTCCAACAAGGAAACATGTCAGCCGCATACTTAAGGTGTTCGTTGCGGATAAGGTCCGGTCCAGCCGCCTTGTTCGACTGAAGATGTTCCAGCGCACGCAGAACCTCAAACACTGAAAACTCGGCGCCTAAAGCCTCACGCATGGCGGTCGTTTCCTCGTCCCATACACAGGCATAAGATGGGACCGCTCGAGGGATGGTATCTGTCGCCGCGTACATTCTTCTAAAATGCTCTATTAGCACATCTGAGCTGATAGGGCATGCCATCGGCCTGTCTCGCGTCAGCCACCTGTACGGCTCCTTCGATGCCCTTATCACTAGCTTGTCCTCTTCCTTTGCAAGGTGCTGCTGACGGGCTGATTCGAGTATTCGACGGTACCAGCTTCTTACAAGGATGAAAAGAGGTCTCAATGCTGGATGCCGTCGCGCCAGTTCGCGAGTCAGTTGTAATGCGGTGGACGCCATCTTACATGTCGCATTAAACCACGGGCGCTGGCGTCGCGGCCTCACCTCTGCCACTGACGATTTCAGGACGTCGGTTAAAGTGCAGGCGTAAGAATCGATGTCTGGATCGCGAGGAACAGGAAACAAGGCTGCTAGCTTGGGGCCTAATTTGGTCGGGTCCAGCATCTTAGGAAGACCAACGTTCCTTCCGGGTGGAGCTGCCTCTTGCGTGAAACAACTCGATTCCCACAGGAACGTGCCATCTTAAAGAGCTCCCTTCGCATAGTGAATTATTCTTGCCAATGTAAAGCGATCTTTCCGGTTGGATGTTTGTAGCAAATATGTCGATTACCGACCGCCCCATGAAACCTTCGAACGTGGAGATGCTGCTATCAGAAAGTAGACGACATCCGAAGTCCGCAAGCAGCGCGAGCAGAGTGCGTGTACGTAGTTCATCCGGCTTTTCGATGCGTGTGTTTAAATCACTGGCCAAGATGAGTGGAGTGGACAAAGGAAGAAGGGCATGCATTGCGCGAGTGATCTTGTCGATCAGAACCGACATATTCTCACTGGTCGAGGGACGAACAGAAGCGGCTATGATACTACATCTGCTGCCGTTCAGTACCAACAAATCGTCCTCTGCAAGTGCTACTCTGACATCCCCAAGCCTCTGGTTGTACAGCACCGATACACCGCCGCTCGGTCGACCTCGCCCTGAGGGAGGCCGAGCCAAGCAGTGGGATGCGTAGAAACCCGGTAATTCAAATGGCTTTGTTTCCCAGGTCTCCGTAAGAACGATGGCATCGATGCCTGAAAGTGCAGATTGTGGTAGTAATGAAAGAGCCCGCGAAGCGCCTTCTACATTCCATTGCACGATGGTTATCTTGTCAAGCAACTATCCGCGGTCTGCGCCAATTCTCAGTCGAACCGACGGCCCTGGGTCCAACCTCTGCCGTGTGGGCGACGGTGGCTCCTGCTGGAGTGCGAATCGTTGTGCTGCGACGTCCGTTGCGGTTACACGTTCGCGAGTACTTGCTTCAGTATTGCTTCTAGAGACGAGAGTGCAGCTGGAGACCATTCCTTCTGACCGGATGAAGTTCTGTCGACGGGACGCGGTTTGTGATGAGTGTCCCGAGCACGGGTTGAAGAGCGGCGGCGAGGCGTGGATGGCGGCTTCGCGAGAGACGCACGGGGTGGATGGACCGTTTTGTCCGGGTACTGATGCGCCCGTGGCCCGCGAGTCCCCGGAGGTTTCTTGAGTGTTGCATTCTCCGGTTCGTACGTCAGTACCTTTTTCAGTTTTAGCTGCTTTACTCCTAAAAAAGCTTTTATCCTTCGTGCCAGGATTACCGCGATTTTCATGGAGACGTCTCCCTTGTGGGAGTACCGACCGCTTTCAACAACTTGTCGTTGTATCATTGTCAACGGCAGTGCAAAAAAGGGTGCACCTTCCTTAGCCGCCTTTGAAGAGATAGCATCATTTCCGGCCTTGCAGTCTGCCGAGAACAGCGGGACGGAGAGCACATGAAGCTCTGACTCGGGTCTACTCGCTTTCAGCTTCGCGCCAAAACTTTCCACCGTCGCAATATAGGTCTCTTTTTTGAACTCCATGCACTCATGATAGCCGGCCTGAATAAAGACGGCCACCGGACCTTCCGTCCCGCTGATATATTTCTCAGCTTCTTCAACGATGCTCTTCGCGTCCATTCCTTTTGCTGAGCGGACTGCTATGGGCGTCTTTTTGGGAAACAGTTTCCTTAGCGCTGGTCGCAGTGATTCCACTACACTGTCACCAACTAGCATCTCCACGTCCGCTCCTGTTGTCCCGGTAACCTCGCGTCTCCGATCCACTTTGGCCATCTCTGCCTCGAGCGCTAGTACGCGGTGGAAGAGAAACGACACACATCCCATAGCCTCGGTGTCTAGTGAACAGGCGTCCAAACATTTCATGAAGCGCTCCATAGTCCAATCAGCCGTTGGGACACTGCACACTCTACACCGCCAGATGGCCGCGAGACCAGCTGATGGGTCCGCTTCCTCACTGACCCGACAAGCTGTGTGGAACATTCTTCTGCACTTGGAGCAGCAAAGGATGAGGCCACCTTGAATCTCCTCATCGCACCTCGAGCAGGTTCTAGTGTCACACAATCGACTGTCTTTCGCGCGCGGATGCTGTGTTGGAGACGTTGTGCGTTTGCGATTAGTAGTAGCTAATGCAATTCCCGAGCTGCCGGCCAGCTGGGATTGTTTTTGTTGATTTTGTGTATCGCAAGATCCCTCACCGACCATCCCGTCGTTTATCATCTTTCGAACCGGTCCGACCAGCTACAAGTAGAAGAAACTCTTAAACGACGGAAAGCTGTCAATGATGAGACTGTCAACACGGACACTTAAAGAAGTCGTGCGTAATTGCACTCAGATTCCTCCTCACCACACATTCAGAGCGAGTGATCCGATCGGCGCCGGCGCGCAGAAATACCGAGCGACATCCGTATCAGGCGATGCGCGGGGTCGAGACGAGACGAACGACCAATCATGAATCATGAATAATACACATATAGTTTTCAATTTTGGGTGACTCGGGCTTTATATTTCAATAGTTCGTGAAAGAGAATGCATACACCCAATGCTGTTGGAATTGCCAGAAACGAAGCAATCGTTGTAGTGCGCAGTCATATAGAGATGGAGGAACCTCGTCCTACGGACTGTATCGTCATCATCGTGCGAAATCATGAGAATATTAAAGAGCGCTCAGCCTATCGCACTAAGAAAACCAGGGTTCTTGTAATAATAATAATCTGTTATTGTAAAGTTATACGGTATACATCTGCCGCTATGTGGAGCTACAATCATGGCAACGCATAAGCTATTTGCGGTCTTTAAAGCGGTCAGAATTAAATTAACGGGTTAAATCTATAGGGAACGGATAGTTTTGACTAGCCCAAGGCAACACGAAGTGTTAGTATCGTAGAATCGTAAGCAATACTACAAGTGCCACAGCAAATATTATTTTAGGGAAGGTATATATATATATATATATATATATATATATATATATATGTCGGCAGGTTCTAAGACTTTTTTACACGAGACAGACACCACAAAGATCTTCCGGTTTGTTTTGCTTAAAGGCGCCAATAAACGACCGCCAGCTTTTGAGCCAATCAGTGTCAGCGTTTATTGATTGAGTTTGGTTTAAAGAAATCAAGAAAACGAGATTTGACCATTTGTAAAGACCGGAGAATGGAGAAGCATTGAATTTGTTGATTGTTGTGAATCAATTGATGTGACGAGACTCAAGATAACCCCCATTCAGAAATGTCTGTAACGCCAATAATAGAGGAAAACGTTGGAGAACTTTGTGATATCGTAGACAGCAGTCGCCGAATTACTACCAGAGAGGTGGCTAAGGAATTTAAGATATTTTATGGACAGGTTAGAACAGTTCTGAACCAATATTTTATGCGCCGTGTGTGTTGAATTACCAGCAAATAAACACCGGAAAGAAAATGTCCGAATTGAACCTTGAGGCGGTAGCAAAAGATCCTAGATTGCTTCAGAGGATGATTACAGAAACCAAAGTACACGATTATGAGTTCGAGACCAAGGCCCAATTTTCCCAGTGCTGTTTCCAAGTAGGAAGAGTCAGCCAAATAAATTCGGATAGAGCTGATATAATACCAAGGTTTTTTCGACCGCATTTTTGACCACAAAAAACCCATCTTCAACGATGCTTGCCACCTGATTCTACGTTCGATGGAAGAGACTGTTGCAAGATTTTAGAAAGATTGCGGGAGAACGTCTGACGCAAAATGACTGAACTCTGGGCAAACATCCGCTAAATCTTCATCACGACAACGCATCGGCGCAAACATCGTCACTGATGTCGGATTATTTAATTAAAAAAAGAATTTCTATATTTATTATTATTAATAAGTGCATTAGGGCTAGCAAGAGCTACTGAAGGAATTAAAAGCAAAATGGAAAATTAAATAAAATATTATTTTTTATAAACACGCGTTACAACTTTTTAATCCTCTCTTGTAGACATATACGTTCTACTTAGTTTTGTTAGGTGGGTATAAGCATTTGTCCTCGATAACCCTCATAACCCTATAAAATAAAGGTTTGTTTTGTTTAGTTACTTGTCTTGTTTGTAGTCAGTCGATCCTTCATCGATAAGTTTCATGGCAACTATGCCCCGAGCAACTCAGCGTCTCAAATGGCAGCGGTATTAATTTTATAAGCCCTAGCTCGAAGTCTTTCCACAGTATGATCTGCTTGGTTTGCATGGCCGCGTACCCAAACTGGTATGCGCCACATACGATACAGAAGAGAGGCGCTAGAGAGTCGATTAAGAAAGCGGCCTATCGATAAGGAGTGTCGATTAAGAAAGAGCTTTATCGATAAGGAGCAGTGTTTTGCTTGTGCAGTGCTTCCCCAGTGGCTTCTCTGCGAACGTGCACTGCGGTGAGCATCGCGCAGTTGCGCCGCGGGCTTGCATTCGAACGCGCGCTTTGACGTGTACGCCAGGCGTGTATCGCGCTGATGTGCACATTTGAAGCGCGCTTTGACGTGCATTGCGCCGACGTGCACTGCGCCGACGTGCAGTTTGACGAGACTGGCCAGCTGGCCTCGACTTTGAAGACCAAGAAGGGCCCTGGATGCGCACGCAAGAGGGCGGTAGAATGGAGAGCGTTATGCCGGGAAAGAAGGAAAGAACCACGGATTAAGCCAGTTCCGCGTCGAACCAAAAATGTCCGGCGAAGACGTCCCTGACAAGGTCAATGAGGCCATGCACGGCGTACACGGACTAACCCTATACACAACATACGGCCAAGCTTTCGAGGTATTAAAGGGCCACAGCAGGACCACTATGGAGCCCTGTAAGGCCAAGAATACGAACGTACATCTAAAGGAGGTGACCGGAAATCTCGATCTAGATTTAAGTAAGCTCAGAGCGGCTGCAGACAGCCTCAGGGGGCACTTCGTGCTGCCCGCAAGGATGTCGATGAGGAGATAGGGACTCTCCTTAACGCAGTACAGGGTCTTCAAAGGGAAAAACGAAGTAAGGTCAAAGAAGCCTCCCTTAGGCTGTGTTATATAAGCCCGAGGGGCAGGGAGCGTCATCTTCTAGTGCGCATCTTTGGGTCGGAAGATAAGTTGTATGACCAGACCCTAGGCCTTTACGACATGGCGGTCAACAGTCTTATACAGCTATCGAAGCCCGACGCAAGACAGTCCTTGTTGTACATGTGGCCGAAGAGACCTTAGCAGTTTGCAGTTCTTGAGCACATTCCTCTGAAAGTTAGTAGATCCCGCAAGATCCAGAGACGTCTTGCTTATGGTATGCGCTGGTGGTTGTCCGCCAACTGCAGACCCGGCGGACTATCACTATAGGGGGAAACTCTACAATGGTGGTCCGCCCGTTACAGACCCCACACCTACACGAAACCCGCCAGACCCATGTGCCATCGCTGTGGCTTTACGTAACATTTTTTGCAATCCAATTTAATTTAAGTGCTTTATTATTGCTTTCAAACGATAGATAACATAGAGTACAATAATGCAATGCTCCATCTGCGTTGTACCAGGCCATCGTTTCGACGGTATGGCGTGTCCTGCTTGCAGGACACAGGTATAGGACAGACCGCACACAAGCGGTCGCAACTTTTTTTTTTTTTTTTTTTATAACCTGAGGTTGAAGGTAAATCTTGCATAAGACACCGGGCGATACGTTGGTATTCGCCGCGGTAGTGTCAGATTCTTACTGACTAAACCCCCAACCGGTAAGTATCTTGGGGATGCTATTCCGTACTAAAGTTGAATATTACTTCGAATAGCACCCTTGCAGGGACCAGCAGTCGGCGCTTATCGCCAACCTTGTCTTATCCCGCGGTTAGTCCTCAGGTTTGCTGGGCCGCCGTGGCGGCCAGCCGGGCGATCCTTGCCCGCTCCAGGTGGTCCTTGCGTTTCAGCAGCTCTTCCGCAAGCTGGGCTCCTTTGTGCCAGTGCTCCTCCGACGCGCAGATATACCTGACGAAGCCTCTCATTCCGTGTGCGCCTCGGGCTAGTTGTTGATCCATCCGCTCCGCTCGGACGTCCTGCAGCGCACTGTATAGTAGCAGGGTGTGCAGTGGGGAGTCCACGTCGCAGGCGGGGCACAGTGTACAGTTTTCAGCAATATCCTTAAACCTGGCCAGGTACTGTTTGAAGTCGCCGTGGCCAGTCAGGAACTGCGTCATAAAGTACGTCGTGCCGCCACCTGGTCTGTTGATCCATTCTCCTATGTCCGGAATGATTTCGCGTGTGGAGGCGCCGGGTCGGTTTCCGACTACCGTGTCCCACCGGGCCTGCCACGCGAGCAATGTTTCGACCTTCTGCTGCTCTGCGGCGAGTGTCGGGTCCGCCCATTTCCTTCTCCTCTCCTCGGCCTTGAGGTCCCACGGGGTTGTGCCCGCAAGGACAGACGCCGCCTCTCCGTTAACGTCCCGGTAGGCCTGGACCGTCCGGAGAGCAAGTATGCGCTGGGCCTTTATCATCGTGTTTCTATTGCACTCGGTCCGGAGCGTAGATTCCGCCCAGACCGGTGCTCCAAAAAGCATGATTGATTCGCCGACGCTTGCCAGCAGGCGGCGCTTGCCCTCCTTGGGTCCTCGAATGTTAGGCATGATCCTGGCTAGCTGCCCGGCAGCCTTCGTCGTTTTCGCCGCCGCGATCCGTATATGAGGCGACCCTCGCAGTCCACGGTCCAGGTGCATGCCAAGGTATCGTACAACTTTGGACGTCTTTATCGCCGTACCATCAAGTCGGATATCTAGGTCGAGGCAGGCTTTTTTGCCGACGAGGAGGGCGGCCTTCGTCTTCTCCGGGGCGAGTTCGAGCCCGTTTTGCCTCATCCACAGCGAAATTTCCCACAGGGCCAGGTTGGCCTTGGTTTCCAGTTCGCCGGGACTTCGCGCTTGGACTGTCACCGCAACGTCGTCTGCATAGGCCAGCAGGTCAACTCCGGGGGGGAGGTCTCTGAGCCGCAGAACTCCGTCGTACGCCAGATTCCACAGCAGTGGACCAAGGATCGATCCCTGTGGCACCCCCGCCGTCATAGTTAGCTCTGTCCCGGCGCTGGTTAGGTCCCTCTCCTTTAGGTAGTCCGAGATGATCCTAGTCAGGTACTGTGGGACTCTCCTGGCTCTCAGCGTTCGCAGAATCACCTTCCATGGAAGGGAGTTGAACGCGTTACGTACGTCGAGTAGTATGACCAGATACAGTTCCACGGTTTTACGCGTTGCTTTCCGGAGGGTTTCCGCCTTGGACAGGACCCTGTGGATAGGAGAGAGGACAGACCGGTTTTTCCGGAAGCCAAACTGCCCATCCGACAGGAGTCCAAATTCCTCGGCGTGCCGGCGTAGCCGTGCCTCGATCACCGCTTCAAAGGCCTTCGCGAGTGTGCCTAGTAAGCAGATGGGCCGGAACGACCCATTGCCTTTCGGCAGCAACACCACCTCGGCGCGTTTCCACGACGTCGGGAAGGCTCCTCTCCGAATCAGCCCCGTGAACACCTCGGCGACCATGTCAGGGAATTCCTTTAGGAGCACCCTGGTGGCCGCCGGTGGTACCCCATCTTCGCCAGGAGCCTTGCCAGGTTTTATTCTCTCAGCAGCCAGGATGATCTCGGCGCGTGTTACCGGGGGTGCTTCCTCGTCGGGAGTCAGAGGTCGCTCGTACGGGGTTCGATCAAATTCGGGCTGCCTCGGGAATAGTTGCTCGAGAGCTGCTTTCCTTTCGTCGGTAGTGAACGTTGTCTCGCACCTTCCCTTGATTTTCCCCCGAACGAGCTTGTACGGCTTGCCCCATGTGTCTTGTTCCACGCTATCCAGGAACTCTTTCCATGCGCGTTCCCTACTTTTGGCGATTTCTCGCCGTAGCAAGGCACGGCACTTCCGGAGCTCCCCGACAGCTCTCGCCATCCGGTCATCGTTATCCCCCACTAGCGAACGTAGCGTCTTGACCTCGCGGCGAGCTCGGAGGCAGTCCCTTCTCCTTCCGGCGATCTCTTCCGTCCACCAGTGTTTCGGGGACACCTGGTGGCGCCGTTTTGGGTGGACCCTGGCAGTTGCGCAGGCCGACTCCAGGAGCCGTTGCAGTCCCTCGGCGTTAGCGGGGGCGCCTGAACGAGCGAGCTCGGTCCGTATGGCCTCAATCGTCGAAACGCGCCCCTGAAAACGTAGTTTATCCCGGGGGCGGGGTCGGGGTGGCAGGGGTGCGTCCACGTAAAACTCGATCGTTTGATGGTCCGACAGAGTGATCTCGTTGGTTAGCACTTGCCACCCGCTGATCCGTGTCGCTTGCGTGGTCTGAGCCATTGTAAGATCGACAAAAGAGGAACCTCGCGTCCCTACGAATGTCGGCTCAACGCCGTCGTTCACTGTCGTGAGGTCCAGCTCGGCCATCCACTCGATGAGTTTGTGGCCCCTTCCGTCGATCACCGTCGAACCCCACTCCGTGCTAGCTGCATTAAAGTCTCCGCACACGTACACCGAGAGGTTTACGGCCCCCCTGATCGAGCTTCGCAGCTCGCTCAGAAAGGCCTCCAGTTCCTCGATGGGGGCGTTTGGGCTTGCGTAGCAGGAGTAAAACCTGCCCGCCTTGCCCACCTCCGCCCATGAGAATCCCTTCCCGCTTCCGTGTCTAGTGATGATTCCGGTGCAGTCGATGATGGCCGTGTCGGCATCCGCATCTGTCACCCATGCGACTTTCGATCGCGCCAGATTGCGGTTTGGCTCGCTCAATAGAAGCAAGTCCGCCCCGCGTCTGGTCGCGATTTCTTCGAGCAGGGAGTGCGGCGCGCGGCTTCGGTTACAGTTCAGCTGGAGGACTTTAAGCATTATGCTTTGGGGGGCTGGTGTGCTCAACCCTCTGGGCCTTAACCGCAGTCTTGACGTTCAGGTTTAGGGGTGAGTTGCCGGGGCTCCGGCGCCTCTTTTGCCTTCGCTTGTCTTCGGAGCGGAGAGCGTTGGAAAAGCCTCCGGCAGCGGATTCCTCATCCGCGGCCGACATGTGATTCTCATCCGTGTCTGACTCGACCAGGATGGGGGTCTGAGACACCGCTTTCGCTGTCGCCAGTCGGGAGCGTGGAGCGCCATCGTTGGAGTCCTTGATCTTCTGCCGGTAGGTCGGGCATGCCGTCGAGTTGGCTGCGTGCGCTCCGCTGCAGTTGTAGCACCTGGGGGCGTTTGAGCACCCATTGGCCACGTGGCCGAGGTCGCCGCAGCGGTGGCAACGCTTTCCTTCGCATCGCTCGAACGTGCAGTCCCGAGCCGAGTGTCCGACGCGTTGGCACCGCAGGCAGCAGGGCACCGAGACCCAGTTGTTAATCGGGTAGGTGCTCCAGCCTACCTGGAGACGACCCGCCGCCACAAGGGGGGCCGCTGCTTCACGTGAGCGGAACCTCACGATGGCCGAGACGAGGCCATAGGCGCTCGCGACCGGAGGCTCCAAGGTGAAATTTCCGGCCGCTGCGAAGACGTTCGTCAGCGCGTTCCTGATGTCTTCTGCTGTAGTGCCTGTAGGGAGGTTGCGTACGATCATTTTGACCTCGGCCGCGTCCGCCGTTATCTAGGCTGAGGCTCCCCCCTCCGTCTGTAGGGCTTCTAGGAAGGAGCGGGTTCCCCCGGCCTCCTTTTCCGCTACCTTCAGTACCACGTCTCCGTTTCTAAGTTGGGTGAGCCGTTGCACTGTGACGTTATGTGCATCAGGACGTACCTTTTGCTGCACGCCGCTTATGTCGACGCCGGGGGTCCCCTCGCCCTTCCTCAGCACGATGGTGCCCCACGCGGGGCGCTTCGGAGCTGTATTCTGTTGGTTACTTCTCGTCGTCGCCTTATCGGTTCCCCTCTTCTCGCGGTTTGCCCTCTTCCGCGTCGCCTTGGACGTGTAAAGGGCCACCTTGATGTCGGCCTTGCGGGCGCAGACCTCAAGAAGCCTCTGTGACCTCGCAGGGTTGGTCACGTAGCACGGAATGGGGTCCGTGTCCGATGCCGACCGCTGCTGGGCGGCCGCCTGCAGCGCCTCGAAGATCTTCTCCGTCTCACCTATCGCGTCGTCCTCTTCCTTGGGAAGACGTGGGGTGACCAGGGACCGGGTCACTGGCTCCTCTCCCTGCTCTCCCTTCTTCTCGATGCAGCGTGTTGCTACCCTGTTGGTGAAGGTTCGGGCTGCGTCGGTCTTCAGCTTGCTGAACTGCGCACCCATGACGTTCCAGATCGCCTCGTCGCTGTGATTTGCCTCCCGGACAATGAGGATCCGCACGGGGCATTCCCTTGTTATGCTGCCGGTGGCAATCGACGCGTTGCGAAACAGGTCGGCTGTCCACTCCATTTCTGTGATCTTTTTGAGACCTTCCATAGAGCCGCCTTCGGTAACAAACCTTTCTAGCTCGGCCTTGCTGAGCGTCGCGTCTGCGTCTGTGTTGTCAGTCTGGCAGCCGGTAGACCGCGTTTTAACCGCGCGCTCCGTCTGGCATCCCGATTCCCTTTTAGCTTTTTGGTCGGCCTGGCGACAATGGCATTGCTCCGGCGCGCCGGTAGACGTTAGGCTGGGTTCTCTGCTTCTTGATCATGCTGTGCATGACATTATTCTGCCTGTAGAATGCTCTAGGTTGTCCGTGTCTCGTCGCCCTAACTAGGACCGCTATGGCAGTGGCCTTCAAAGCGTAGCTGTTCAACGTCAGAATCGAATCTCAGCATTCTGATTTGCGCGTTAGCATTCGCAATTCTAGCTGCTTAGAGTACTGAGTTGTCAGCTGCCAACGCGGGGCGCGCGCTTGGCCTGGAACACACAGAGCCGCCATCGCAGGAAGGTGCTTCTATGCCGGAATATTAAGAACCTCGCATCCCTAAAAATTCGTCGATGTTGACGGTTATGAAACAGGAGATCGATAGTGCTTCCTCCGCTTAGCAAAACGTACGTGATTTTATCACGCTTTTTGCACAATGCAGACCTCTGTTCTCCATAAGCTCAAGAAACCGATCGCCCTTACTGTCGGTGGCACCATTATCAATATGACAGGTGAAGTTTGCCGCCAACCAGAGTGGGTAGTTGGAGTTTAGTCCCGCTGCACCTCATGGGCAACCTCAACATCATCGTACTGAGGCGGCAAGTCAAACAGTACGAGGTTGAAACTACCTTAGATGAGTGTCATGCAACACTCGATACACACATTGCATTAGAAGTGACTCTACTCTTAAACAGATTGGAAGTCCACCTACTGGTATATTATACTCTTTGTCTAGAAGACCCGCTCGAAGACAAAAATATTGCATTTCCTCGAAGTGCAGTTCCTCTAGCATAAAAGTTGCTCTTAAGAGTACAATGTCCACATTCTCAAACAAACGTACTGGTGCTAGCTGAACGTTACGCACGTTAATATAAACCACATTAGACAAATGGTTTAAGCTGAGAGAAAAACTGGCAGACGGTTTGTGACAGGTATTCAAGCGTAAGAACATTTAAAAACTGCTCGATCGACTTAGCCAGGTTGATGTCTTATTTGCCACCCAGTTGTACTGTCCTCGTCAGGATAATCATACTCACTGTCCTTGCCTCTACATGAAAAAAAAACTAACACTAACTATAAGAGCAGATTTCACAAAATGGTAAGCGTCAGGAATGGCAAACCATAAGACATTGAAAATAAACGAAACAAAGCCGAGCAAGATGGCTTAGTGGCAAACCGGCCACTCTTAAATTGGTTTGCATGGTTTCCAATTTAGACAAGGTAAATGCCGGAGTAGATTAAAATTAGCCATGACTTGAAAAAAACGTACACGGGCGATTGCAATACGAAGAATCTTTTAAAAAAAAAGAAATATATATATATATATATATATATATATAACGGCAGGCCACACGCATCTTATACTCTGGGTAAAATTATAAATCAATTTAGGGCAATCAAACTTCCAGGGCTTTTTTGTGAACTGTACACTGTAGTTTATTTAAAAACAGGATAACTTGACTAGACTGGCTAGTTCTTGTGGCGCGGCATTGCTAAAAATAGCTGCATAGATAAGCTGAGTGAACGTATATATATTTCGTTTAATCTGACTGTCGATAACTCTTAAACAGAATGTTTTTGAAAAAGATTTGTCCATGTCACACAGAGACGTCACTTGTCGGGATTAAAATATAAAGATTCCTGATTATGCTTTTGCCATCGCAAGGCAGCATTTAAAACATTTATATGGCTAGTGCAAAAACTAAAAGTTCTCGGTATCTCCTATAAAGATACTTAACCTAAGTCAACAGGTCTTACAGGCAAGTTAAATGGGTATTTACAATATAATACGCCAGCGCCAAATAGAAGTAAACAATCAAGACGGTCGTTATCTTCCGCTTCATGCCTTTTAGCAGACAGAATCCTTCTAGCAGACAACATATATTCGCTCAAACATATATGAAGCACCAAGCCTCTCATACATTGTGATGTAGAAAAGCTTTTAACATTGCGTGTGTAGTTGCGACTAAGTTAAGAATGGAATTCACTGGCGGATAGCCGATATTCGCTGACGCTTGATATGTAGAACATTAAAATGAACTCTCCCACAGACGAGGATGCGAGAAAATTACGAGCACAAACAGGTCCGTGACACAACCGTCATACCCACAAATCTGGCTGGCTACTGTTCCTTTGCACAACTTTTACCAAGGTTCAAGTGCGCAGATTGATGCGAAAATTCCATTTAATAATTAATAAGCAAATAGGCGTTTCAAAACAGCTTAGCCTTAGCCGTTTTATATATTAGATTATATATATATATATATATATATATATATATATATATATATATTTATATACACACATATATATATATATATATAATATATATATATATATATATATATATATATATATATATATATATATATATTTATATACACACATATATATATATATATATATATATATATATATTATATCAGATTGTATATATATGAATGTATTGTTTATTAACCAATATTTGGTTTATGCACATATGTGCTACAGCTCTCCTAAGTAACTTTCATCAGCGACTTTGCTTTTGTACACTGTTGGAGATGATACAGATCACATGATTTTCCGCATAGGTTGCATTCACACTCGGTTGATATCTCATGCCACCCATTTCGTATACATATCTTCATATGAAATCCATGCATTGCAAACCCAGTAACGAAGTATCTGTTTCTACAACATGGGCTCTTCCAGTATTCTGTAGTCATCGCTCTAGTCTCATAAAAACGCCAATCAACATCCGCAAATTTATACTCCCATTCGGCAAGATGATTCTTAAAGGCCTCCGTTTCGGTAAAGCATAAGTTGCCGAGAGCTCCTCCACAAAAAGTGGTGTCGAGGCCAACAGATACACAAGACGATTGCGGCTAGTGCGGTGAACTACTAGCACTCTTTTTAGAAAGCTGGCTTTAATTTTGTCAAGTACTTCCAGATTTGCTTTTGATAGGTGGGGCCATATGGCCTGTATCCCGTACGCAGCGGTCGGCGCAATCTTTAAATTAAAAAGTTTGAGAGCGACATCTAGTGACAACCGATGAGGCTCTGGGATATTATGAAACGATAAAATGCCCTTACGAGCTCTTACCTCGATATGTTTAGTGAAATTTAAACCCTGCGTTGAAAAGATTACTCCAAGATAAGAAAAATGTTGAACAAAATCTATTGGTGCTGACCTTAAGCGCAATTCGTCTTTTTCTGCGAGCCTACCTCCGCGGCGAAACTTCATTGCTTTCGTTTTTGCTACGTTTATCACTAGAGCATTTAGGTCAACAAACTTTTGGAGTGAAGCAAGCGATTGCTGCAGAAGAAATCGACTCCGGGAGTAGAGGACGAGGTCATCAGCATACATGAGTGTACTAACTTGCGGGTGTCGACGCTGGATTTTGTCCGGGAGATCGCTCACCAATATTGAGAATAATAGCGGGCTAAGATTATCGCCTTGTGCAACTCCTGTAGTCTGAGTAATAGGGGTGTGTTCAGTTACCCCGTCGTCGATAATTACATACCCCTCCTGCAGCATAGCTTGTAATAACTTCAGTATTACCGCTGGAACACCACATAGCGCTAATTTCTCTAGGATTATTGTTCGTGACGCCGTATCAAAAGCCGCCTTAAAGTCTACGAGAACAGCAAAAAGAAAGTTACGTTTAACCCGAAGAGTCATTTGAATACTATTGAGAAGAACGGAGCAAGCCGTCATCGTCGACCTCCCTCGCCTAAAGCCGTGCTGCTGCTCTGGCAAGCACTCGGTACTTTCCAAAAAATCTTCTAGTCGACGTGCTACCAATGCTGACAGTACTTTGTAAATGACGCTTTTCTTTGCTATGCCACGGTACGACGAAGGTATCAAGGGATCCCCTTTTCCCTTCGGTAACACACTTAAAAGGCTGACTTTCCAATCTTCAGGTAAGTGCGATGTCTTCAAGATTTCGTTGAAGAGAGAAGCAAGACAAGGAGCCAGAATAATCGCCTGCTGCAGATGTTCATTCCGAACCAGGTCTGGGCCCGCAGCCTTTCCTGACGGCGCTTTCATTATCACATCAACAACCTCCGAGATACCGATAGGGCGAACCAGCTCCTGTCGAGCTTTGGTTGTCCTTTGTCCCCAAACGGAGACGTATATCGGGATGCAACTAGGAATCGTTGATGAGCTGGCAAACATCTGTCGAAAATAACTATGCAGCCTCTCAGGTGATACTGGACAGGCTGTTGAGCGCATCTCGGAGCGTAGCCATTTATGTGGATGAAGCTGGGACTGTCTGAGAAGCTTGCTTTGTGCTTCTATCTCGTGCTCCAGTTTAGCTCTACGCACCGCCTTTTTATAGATCCGACTGGCATTCGTATACAGGAAGGTCATTTCCGGACGAATTTTTGCCAAGATATACGTCTGAATCATACAGTGTTTCAGAGATCGGCATTCTCGGGTATACCAACAGGTTTTTCGAGGTTTACTCGGCTGGGGACGCACGCTGTGCAGTATGACATTTTGAACTTGTGTTGCATATACTTCAACATTCAGGGGGTTCGGAACAGGGAGAACATCTGACGAGAGCTCCAGTAAGCGGGTTGAGTCAACGGCAGCGTTTAACCGTTGCCGCCTTTCAGATATCAGATTGTATATATGTATATATATTTATATATACATATATATATATATATATATATATATATATATATATATATATATATATTTTTTTTTTTTTTGAGAGGAGGAAATGCTATTTTACGCACCGTCAGACTGGAGAAAGGCAAACGGCCCCTTATCTCCATTCTGGTGTGTGGGACTCGGCGCAATGGTCCGCGCCCCTACCCACTAAAACCTACCTCTCATAACGCCCTTGACACAGCCCAGATCTTCGTTTAATAGTACTATGGGCCGTGGGGGTGACATCCGGACTATCTAACCAGGTTCGCCTGCTTGTTTGGCGAAGTCTGCTCTCTGGCTGGCGTGCCTTGTAACAAGAGAGAATAATTTTCTCTTCTTGCGCTAATCCTATCGTAACTCGCTCTTCTCTGCGTCCCGCATAGTTTCTTCTCCGTCAGCACCTCTCGCGCAACCGCTGCTCCAAGGGTCCATGCTGCTGGTTCTGAGCAGATGAAATCCATGAATAGGGCTAGCCCATCTCTCGGGAGCACGAGAGGGTGTTTAGGTCTCTGGGCACCCGCGTTCGTCCAACTATCTTTCACCCTGTTGCTTGCCTTACGTCTAGCCTCTTCCCAGCACGGGCATTCTAGAAGAGTATGTGCCGCGTCATCTTCAACGCCCAGCGTGCAGAACATGCACGTGTCCGAAGGCGCCTTACCGATCCTGTATAAATAGGACTGGAAATCTCCGTGACCGGTGACTATTTGCGTTAGGAAAAAGTCCATGTCACCTCCGGGCCTATTCAGCCATTTCTCGATGTTCGGTATCAGATCACGGACCTTGCTCCCGCCTCGTCCTTCCTGAGGCTCTCCCATTCTGCCTGCCATCGCAGAAGTGTTACTTTCGTTTCCTCTTCCTTTGCTTCCTTTGTCGTCCTATCTGGACCACGCTCCCACAGTCTTCGTCTTTCATCTGCTTTGAGGTCCCAGGGCGGGGTCCCTGCCAGAACCAAAGCTGCCGCTGTGCTCACGGTCCTGTAGGCCTGTGTGATGCGAAGAGCCGGTACCCGTTGGGCTCTTCTGAGTAGGCCTTTTCGATGTGTTTCTCCGCACTTCTTTTTGAACCATACCGGTGCACCGTACAGGACGATGGATTCCGCCACTGACATGACCAGCCTTCTCCTTGAGGCTCTGCTAGGTCCGTAGATATTTGGCAGGATTTTGGCGATATCGTTTGCCGCTTTGCTTGCCTTTATGATTGCCTTCTTTAGGTGAGGCACTCCTGTGAGTCCCCGGTCTAGTTGGACGCCTAGGTATCTCACCTCCTTGCTGAATATTATAGTTGTTCCCTGCAGTCGTAGATTAATCTCTCTGCAGTGCTTTCTTCCTATGAGCAGCACTGCCTCTGACTTCTCAGGAGCTAGTTCCAGTCCAGCTCTCTCCATCCACCTTTCGACTGCCTTGAGCGATTTGTTAGCGGCTAGCTCTAATTCTTCTGCTGTTCGGGCCTTGACCATAATTGCTAGGTCATCCGCATAGGCCTGCAGGTGGACGCCTCCTGGGAGTCCTGGCAGCCTTAGTACATGGTCATAGGCAATGTTCCATAGTAACGGGCCAATGATCGATCCCTGCGGAACTCCCGCTGTCATCTGGAATGAAACCCCAGCGCAGGAGATTACTCTATCTTGTAGGTAGCTGGATGTGAGCTTTACCAAGTAGGGCAGGGCGCCCTGCTTGTGTAGGGTATCTAAGATTACTTTCCAGGGAAGACTATTAAAAGCGTTTCGCACATCAAGCATAACCGCCATAAACAGGTCCCTGGTTTGCGGTGTCGAGCTATGTAGCCTTTCAGCATCTGAGATAACCCTGTGTATCGCAGTAAGGGCCGACCTATGCTTGCGGAATCCGTACTATGAGTCCGAGAGAAGGCCGTTTTCCTCCGCGAAGTTTCTTAACCTCTCCTCAAAGATTGCCTCAAAACATTTCGCCAGTGAGTCCAGAAGGCAAATGGGTCTATATCCCCCACTGCCCTTTGGAACCAATACCACCTCCGCTTTTTTCCACTCTCTCGAGAACCTCCCCTTACGAAGCAGCTTTGTTGCGGCATCTGCCACGAAGTCTGGGAACTCTTTGCACAGGTAGCGATTTACCGCCGGTGGGATTCCGTCAGGTCCCGGTGCCTTGCCTGTCTTTATTCTGCCCGCCACGGCTGTCACCTCCGCGACTGTAACTTCAGGTATTTCTGAAAACTTGCTTGTGCTCTATTTGTTCACCATTTCGTACATCTTCCTGTCGAAGTGCTCGTGACGTGGGAATAAATTCCGCAATATTTCTTCTTTCACCTCAGCTGCGATGTCCACCTTTGGTTTAGCAAAGCTTCCCCGCACTAGCTTATAGGGCCGTCCCCATAGATCGCCGTCCAGTTCAGCTAGGAACGCCCTCCAGCTTTCTTTCTTGCTTCTCACTATCTCCTGTTTTAATATCATTTGGCTTTCACGATATTCTGCTAATATCGCTTGGGTATTGGCACTTCCCTTAGCCTCTTTAAGCTTCCGCCTTAACTTCATGCATAATTTGCGAGCATCCTTGATCCTTTCGTTCCACCAGTAATTTGGCTCTACTACGCCCGTTCTTTTGGGATGTATGGCTAGCGTACTGGCCACCTCCCATGCTCTTTGAACCACTTTCCTGTAGCTTGCTATGTCTTGCAGGCTATCACATTTTGCTATTTCGGCCTGAAAGGCCTTCTTAAAGGCGTCTTCACTCTTAAGCTTACGCCGAGGAATACCTGGTTTCCGTGGTGGTTGAGACTTTACCGCCTCGAGAACCCATTCGATGCAATTGTGATCACTGAGATTCTCTTCTTTTGCGAGAACCTTCCAGCCTCCGATCGCCTGTGCTGTGTTTTCATTGGCCAAGGTGATGTCGATAAAAGACTCTTGTCCGTTTCTTTGGAAAGTCGGTTCCGCGCCGTCGTTTATCACAGTCAGGTTGTTGGCGGCCATCCAGTCCATCAGGAGCTGCCCCCTACGATCCGTACGGGCTGACCCCCACAACTCAGCGGCAGAATTGAAGTCTCCGGCTAGTACTATACTCTCGTCATTACTTCTGTCTTTTTGCATCGAGACAGCCAGATCATCTAGGTATGCTTCGAACTCCTGTACGGAACAGTTAGGGCTTATATAGCACGAGTATACTCGGCCTGATCCCTCTACTTCGATCCAGGCATATCCGCTGCCGGCGCCCTGCTTTCTTAGTTGTATCGAGCTGTCCCGGATTATTATGCACGCATTTTTATCCTTGCTTGTCTCCATTATCCATTCTGTTTTAGTTTTCCCCAATGTAACGTTAGGCTCACTAACGAGAACGATTGCCGCTTCTTGCTTTGCTGCAATGTCTTCCACCATCGTATGGGCGTGGCGGCTTCTATTGCAGTTAACCTGTATGACTTTGATCGGACTTGCTATTTTGTGGC
Source organism: Dermanyssus gallinae (assembly GCA_003439945.1). NCBI lineage: Eukaryota > Metazoa > Arthropoda > Arachnida > Mesostigmata > Dermanyssidae > Dermanyssus > Dermanyssus gallinae. The sequence goes on along the minus strand of QVRM01005420.1, from coordinate 77,714 downwards.
TGTGGTTGGATCACCTGCACCAGAGGCGTCGGATTTGAAGCCGTCGTTGGCGGTCGCGTTTACCGAACGGTTTCTGGCACTACCCTTTGTGCTCCATCCTTCCTCGTCCGTGACAACTCTGCGAGCTTCCTTTCGGAGCTGCTTCCGGCTGGCTGCTTCTCTCTCCTTGGTTGCTTGCTCTTTAGTTAGTGTGATCTTGTCCAGGGCAGCCTGCTTCTTGTCCTCTATAGCCTTCTTGTACTTTGGACAGGCCATGGAACTGGCTGTATGTCCGTCAGTCTCGCATTCGACGCAGTGTGCCGTTTGCTTTGTGCACTCTCGGATCATGTGGCCGCTTACTCCGCACCTAAAACATCTCGGAGCGTCTGCCTTGGGGTCCTTGCATTCTCTAGCTAGGTGGCCGATTTTCTGACAATTATAACACGTGGAGAGGTTGATCCACTCCTCAGGCCTGCACATATAATTCCCAAGAGTAAACCGCTTTAGGGCCAGTAGCCTCTTTGCGGCCGCCCTCGGTAGGGTGACTAGACATTTCCACCCTCCCTTTTCTCCGCGTCTAGGATCTTCTGTGCGGATGCTGATCTCTTCCGGGAGCCCCAGCTTGTCTCTAAGCTCTTTTTTGATTTTGACCGAGTCCATGAAGGGATCGACGTCCCACAGTACTAGAGTCGTGTTGGCGCCCTGAGTATCGCGGACACTGACCTCTCGCGCGGCACCGTTTCTGATAGCGTCCGCGAAGGTAGCTTTTCCCCCCGGCCTGGTCTCTGAGATCCTAATGATTAGATCTCCGTCCTTTGTTTCAGTTACTCGGCCCATCCTCACCCCGGCCTCCTGGGGTTTGACGAATGCGCTGATATGTCGACGTGTTTCCTTAAGCGTTTCCCCTTCATTGACCTTGATCCTTACTGTGCTTTGTCCTAGAACCTCCTGTCGCCCTCGGGGCGTGCTCCGTGCTAGGGCAGGGGTTAGACCCTTTCTGGCTGCCAGTTCCACCTTGCCATTTACTCTTCTGCAGCAAGCTTCTACTGCTTTTCTGATTGAGGGGACCTTCCCATACCTCTGAAATATGCAGCGTCGGAAGTTCCTCGCCCGAGAGCGCTCTACATCGGCCTATAACCCTCGCCAACATATTTAGGAAACTTTTTGGCGTGTCCGCCTGCGCCGCTACGCCCACGACTAGTATTCTGGCTTTGCCCTGCGTTTCTGTGCGAGCATGCTTTTCTTGACCGTTACCGCAGTCTTCTACTTCCATAACGTCGCTGCTTCTTAGTACCGCGACACTGCCAGGCTGCATATCCACAGCGGCCCCGATTGATGGGTACTGCGCGGAAAGTTTATTGGCGATTTCCCTATCCTTGGCCGATCCGTGTGCCACAAGCATGGCCCTGATCTCTCTAACTACGGTAATGTCTTTTTTGACCAGCGTTGTACACTGGAAGGTTGATTTAGGCCACTCCTTGGAAATTAGAGCTACTATGTCTTCATCTGTATTCGTTGCTAAGGCTTTAACGATCTGCCTAGCTACCTCAGCGTCTTTCAGCTGTTTTAGATGCTCTGCTTCGATCTCCTTGTTACACCGTTTACACGTTGGTTTTTCTATCGTGAAACGCCCTTCTTGCGATACTTCTGCGTAAGTATTCAAACTGTGCAGTCGACTCGCCTCCTCAAGCTTTGCCTTGTAATCTGCTAGCAGCTTGTCCTTTTCGTCCAGCATGCTCTTGCTTTCAGCTAGCCTCTTGTCCCTTTCTTCGCATGCCTCCACGAGCTTTGCGTACTCTTCTTGCCAGTCTGCGTTGTTTTCTTCAGGGAATGTTTTCTTTTTCTCAAGCTTCTTTATGAGCTCGGCGTTATGCGCTTTCAGTTGTTCTTGCTCTGCGCGTAGGCTTTCAATTATTTTAGTGTCCTTGATCTTTCTCTGCTCTTCTTTCTTCGCATGCCCACCAGGCTACCAATTCTAATATCTTGATAGCGTTTTTAATGTCACCCGACGTTGTCGGGTGCAGGCGTCGTAACTCTGCGAGCACGCCTGCAGCTTTATCAAGTTTCTCGAGTGCTTCGTCGACATTTGCCGGAACGTCATTTGTCTGCACTGATGATCCTTTATTCTTCTTTGTCACTCTGTTCTCCTTGATTAGTTCAAGTATGTGCGCAGGGGTTCCGCGGGTCGCCTGTGCGCCCTCCGGCGAACCCTCTGCCATTCTTTTCTTGGCTCCAGAAGTTGTTGCGCAACTTTGTTCGCGCTCCGTAGACACGCAAGCCATACTAGATGGCGGAGCACCTTGATTTCCATCCTTGCTATCCTCATGGAGCTTCTCGTGAGCTTGCACCGTGGGAGACTCTGACCTAGAACCTCCCTCCGCTGCGCTCGCTCCTGCGCTGTCTGCCTGCACATCATCGCTCCTAGGGTTATTATGCCCTGCGCGGCACTCCTTCTCTACAGGGGACCTTTGTAGCCCCGCCCCCTTAAAGGGGTCCATCTCCTCTTTCCTTCTCTCTCCTTTCCTTTCCCTTTTTCCCGACGTTCACTTTAATCACTCAAGCACCCATCTGTGTATGAGACTGATCAAAAAGTTCGAGTATTTCCAGTAAAGTATGTGTGCGTGGTCGGTGTGAGATTATAAAATAGTAATTTGTTTATGAAACAAACGTAATAAACGTTAAAATGCACCCAGTAGATAATTAAGAACTTATACTATATAATCGCCTATAGAGTCCTGTATATAAAATAAATTATCTTACAAGGCTCTAGATACGTGCAGTGTTTTGCACTATATCTACATATATAAGATATATGTTATGAACGATCCCTAGCACAAGTAATGCACAGATGTTTTTTCGCATATGTGCATATATTAAGTTTAGAACGACTAAGACCTGTTCACGTCCCTCCCGTGCCTACACAGTCATATGTACGATATGCTGTACGGGACACATAAGACCGCGGAAGCGCCTGTCTGGGATAGAATGTAAACAATTAGGATATAAGCTCATAAAAGTGCGGATTCCTCAGTAGTTACCAAGAGATTCACTATGAACCTTACCCTTTTCGGAATTATCGTTAAAAACTCTATCTACTGGGCACTCCTCCACAACCATATACTAAAAAACTCACTGTGTTGTAGATGTTAAAACATAAGCGATCCACACGCAATGGTAGATCGCCACCAGAACGAACGCACACACACGATTTAACTATATATTGGCTAATAAATAGCAATATATGCTGAACTGCCAGGTGTTGTTCGGCAGGTAAGTCGCACTAGTCCTTCACGATGGTCTGTGACGAGTTCCGTGTTAATCACTCGAAATACGCAAGGTATGGCACGAATTGGGCCGGAGCTCGACGTGAATACGACCGATCAGCTGTTACCACCAGGCCGGATGTGTATATTTATATATAGACTAGGTAAATATTATACTATATATATATCTATATCTATATATCTATATATATGTATTATCGTCGGTCTATATATATCTCTATCTAGATATATATCTCTAGCTATCTCTACTTCTATATATCTATATCTATATATTTCTATTTATATTATATATCTCTATATATATTATATCTCTCTTATCTCTTTCTCTATCTCTCTCTATTTATCCGCTTATATCTCCGTATCTCTATATTTTTTTTATATATACATATTATATATATCCATAATCAATATATATAGTTGTGCGAGTTGAGTAACCTAAGTGTACATTAGATGGTTGGTCGTCGTTGATACCGCAAGCTACAGGGAGTAGCTGGCCCCGTCTTTAAGGCAAATAATTCACGATTTCTTCTAGACGGCTCTTCTTTTTTCTGCTTCGTAAGTTCTCTCGTTCTCTATTTGTCGACCAATCGCAATGATCTGCCGCCATTCGTCCGGTTGCGGCCGTATGTGCCAATCCACTACCATGTTCCCGCCACTGAGACCACTGAGTGAACGCAGTGGTGGAGACATCGTTCCCGCGTCGAGAACGCTGCCGCAGAGGGAAGGTATTCCGGGGCAAACAAACGCCGGTCTCCTGCCCCCCTCTCCCGTCCGGGAAGTGCCTGTGCCCGGAGCGGCTCGACGAAAACGCACTCAGTTTAGCTTCGCTCCTGCTGGCTCGAGTCTTTTAGCGAGCGTTTAACGATCGTCCATTATTGATAGTGGTGCGACTGGTGATCCGTTTAACCAAGTTCATCATCATCATCATCGCGCGATAGCGAAGATGGTGACAACGACGACGACGGAGCACCACGATCCCTGGAAGCAGGGGTTGCACATTATCTACTTGCGCGTCTCCGGCAATGGATCGAAGGTTAAAAAAAACTTGGTTGAACGGGTGCAAGGAAGCTTTTTGTTAGTCGGCTATAACGAGCGTTCTGACCGACGTCGCTCCGTCAATGATGCAATCTGTTGGTACGGCACTCTAATAACTAAAACGTGCACAGAGTACGAACGAAAGCAAATACGCAAGCATATATATATATCGGCGGACGATAACAATACAATTATACGACGATTGCTATATAACTATATATAAAAATGCATATGTATATATATATATATATATATATATATATATATATATATATATATATATATATATCTCATTGTATTGGCGTATGCGAAAGCAATACATCATCTTACTTATACGTTTGCATTGTATCTCATTATGTCCTCGGTACACCTTCTAATACTAGTACGTGTCAGAAGTAATTCGCGGCCTACTCATTGTATCTACTTTATCGTTCACTGCTTTGTTTACACTGTGCACACCTCAGTCTCTCATGCGCTGCCTTTCCCCAAGAACGCGTTGGTTTAGCCAAATCTGCTTTATTGGTAAACAATATTCTTTGCACACCAAAGTTACCCGCGAGCTCCACGAGTTTTTAAAAAAAATAAAAAAACTAAAAAGACCCTTTGTCTATATTAGTATCATTAAGTATTATCCAAGTAGAAAAATGATTTACTACTAAACTACGCCCTTTTGTCCACAAGCCAGAGGCAGGGGTGAAAATACGAACAGTCACCACAGGTAAAGATGGTGATATTATCATGAGAGTTGTGGAGGAAAAACCAGGAAGTGGTGCAACGTTTGCTGACGTGCTGCGGCAGGGAACAGGGGTAGAAGTAGACACCAGACGATGTACTGGCCCTACCATGACTGTCGTTTTGCGGGGCATCAATCCGTTTCTAACGTCAGATAAGATTGAGAAAGAGCTACGGGAAATACTTAGGATCCACGAAGCTTCCTACATAAGAACAGAAGCTCCCAGGCCAACCAAGAACCGAGCCGGCTGGCAGTGCCTCGTCACCTTACCAAAAGACAGGGCATGCCAGCTCTTGAACAGGAAGAATTTAAGTGTCGGAGGCACCGGCTGCAGGGCCGAGGAGTGGATTACTCTCTCTACATGCTATAAGTGTCAGGAACTAAGACACACAGCCAAAGAATGCAAAAACAAGAATGTCGTGACACAGAAATGCTTCAGATGCGGGATGGAAGGCCATTTTTCTAGTGACTGTAAAGCAGAAACCCTCAGCTGTTACATCTGCGAAGAGAAAGGGCACAAAGCTCGCACGACCGCATGCCCCCTATATCTCAACCTCCTGCGGACAAAACTGAAGGAACGGAGGGAAGAAAGGCAGGCCAACAAACACAAGACAAAGATTACGGCCGAACACCTTGAGTCTGGAGAGATCGTGGCGCAACAACATTCCGAAGCAAACATCGCAAAAGGACCCTTCGATTGGAAGATACAGGGACCTAGAGGTGCGGCAAAAAGACTGACCCAGAAGGAACCTCAAACACTTTTATAATACATAACAAAATAAGCATAATCCAAGTTAACTGTAACAGAAGCCGGGCGGCCCATGATATGGTCGGGGAAATAACGCAACGGAGAGGGACAGACGTAGTCGCTCTTAGCGAACCAAACAAAAAGCTAGCAAAAAGAGCTAAACACTGGGTGACTGACTCCGCATACGACACTGCACTTATGATCAATCATACCGTAAAAATACAAAACAAGGGTAGCGGACCAGGGTTTTGCTGGATCGACGTAAAAGACGTAGGGAGAATATACTCCTGCTATATAAGCCCCAACTGTCCACACGAGGAGTTTGAACATATCCTGGACAATCTCACGACGTCGCTTCTAAACCTGAAACCTGGAACAGGTTTGTTAATCTCCGGAGATTTTAACTCGGCAGCGGATATATGGGGCTCCTGGCGAACAGACAAGCGGGACAGAACTCTTTTAGAATGGGCAGCGGCAAACGACTTATACGTTCTTAACGACGGTAAGGAAGCAACCTTCCGGCGCCAAATTACGAATCGTACATAGACATAACACTCACGAACTCTCAGATAACGCGGAAGGTGTCAAGCTGGAGGGTACTGGTGGAGGAAGAAAACCTTAGCGATCATCTCTGTGTGGAGACTCGACTAAATCTCCGAACGACTCCACCTCCTCAACAACAACAGAGAAAGAAATACAAAATTTCGGATGAAGAAAAATTTAAGGAAGTACTAGCAAACAAAATGACGCAATCCCATTTTTCCAAGACCCCGGTGCAGCTCCAGGCCATCCTTGAGGAGGTGTGTGCAAAAACTGCCACCGTGAGGATGCACCTAAGACGGCCAGGAAAACCGCCGAAGCACTGGTGGACACAGGACATTGCCAAAAAGCGCAAAGAATGCAACAAAGCCAGAAGAGTACTGAAGCAGATTCACCGAGACAACAAAGAGCGCATGCAGGCACTGAATAGAGACAGGAGAAGCAGAGTAATTCTCAAGAGCGCCATTGCTGATAGCAAAACCAAGTGCTTGCAAGAGCTCCAACAGCAGGTCCAAGAAGACCCATGGGGAAAACCATACAGAATTGTACGCGGTAAGAAGAAAACCGCTGCCACGGAAGCCCTCGACGAACAGGAAACAGTAGATATTCTTACTAAGCTTTTCCCGACTCACGACATATTCGAAAGAGCTGCTTACGAAAATACACCCCAGGTAACAGAAGACGAATTCCCGGTAATCCAGCCTCTCGAGGTTCGCCTAGCGGCTGACAAGATCAAGACGGGAAAGGCCCTCGGCCCTGACGGCGTCCCTCCCGCTGCAGTCAAAATCCTGTTTAAAGAGCACCCAGCTGCAGTTGCAGAATCTCTTACCTCCGCGATAAGAACAGGAGAGTTTCCACCAATATGGAAACAGGCAGAAGTGGTCCTTATCCCCAAAGCGAATGGAGGATACCGGCCAATCTGTTTACTAAACGCCCTAGCCAAGGGCTATGAAGCCATCATCGAAGAAAGGCTTAGGCTGTTTGCGGAGGAGTGCGGACTCTTGTCGCCGGCACAATTTGGCTTCCGTAAGCACAGATCGGCCCTAACAGCAATCCACAGAGTCCTCAGTAGAGCTGAACAGGTGCGTGAATCCACCATCTGTACAAGACAGCTAATCATGGTCACCCTTCTGGATGTGAGGAATGCCTTCAACAGCCTACCATGGAAGACCATATTGGACACGCTTGTTCGCAAAAAAGTTCCGCCGTACCTAGTTAAGGTAATTTCTGGATACCTTAAGGAAAGGTCTGTTTCAAACGGCAACGTAGTCTTTCCCATGACAGCCGGGGTACCACAGGGCTCAATCCTGGGCCCACTGTTGTGGAACCTCGCATATGACGACGTTCTGCGGCAAACCGGCCTACCCCCGGGAACAGAACTGATTGCTTACGCTGACAATTTAGCGGTCGTAGCACAGGCTAAAACGGAGGATGAGCTCGAGCTAAATACAAACAAAGCATTGCACTCGACAGCGGAGTGGATGAAGGCCGCGGGTCTGGCACTCGCCCCAGAAAAAAGTGAAATAATTCTCTTAACGGGCAAAAAGAGGGATCAACCGTTAAACATACAGGTCGCGGGACAATCAGTCAGATTCGTGAATAAGGCCCGCTACCTTGGGATCACGTTGGACACGTCCATGACCGGCTTATGGCAGATTAAGAAGGCTACGGAAAAAGCATTAAAGACGGCAAACGCTATTGCCAGGATACTTCCGAATATACATAGACCGCGGGCTCGTATAAGGAAACTACTGAGGACGGTAGCAGAGTCAATTGCGCTCTTCGGGGCTGCCGTTTGGGCCAGGGCGACTCTTAAGTCAAAAAAAGCAAAGTTGATCCTGCGCAAAACACAGCGGATCGCGGCCCTTAGGGTAATACAAGGCTACAGAACGGTCAGCACAAACGCAGCTCTGCTGCTTGCCGGAGAAATCCCCTGGGACCTTAAGGCGTCCGAAAGACAGCGCCTGTGGGATATTGGCACACCCACAGAGAGCGACAAAGAAAGAGAGAGAAACGCCACTATAGAGAGCTGGCAAGCAGAGTGGGACGCAATTCCCTTTGGTGCCCCCGGAAAGAGTCTCAGCAAACTGCTCCCAAACATTCGAGCGTGGATAGCAAGGCCGGGAGGGGACTTAACCTTCTACCTAACGCAGGTTCTCACGGGACATGGCAACTTCCAGTCATACCTTTACCGAATAGGGAAGGCCCCATCAGAAAAATGCCTTTTTTGCAACGAAGCCGTGGAAGACACCCCACAACACACACTCCTCAGGTGCCAGGCATGGGAAGATGCCAGAACCATGGCAACTAGAAAGATTCGTGAGAGATGGTCCAGAGCGGGACTTACCTATCCCGAAGTACAGGACCCCCCGCGAAATGGTATAAAAGAGTTCGTGGAATACATCCTGTGTTTGACACAAACATGGGAATTGGGAGCGAAAGTTGCACAGGAAGTGCTAAAAACAGAGCACAGAAGATGCAAGGAGGGACAGAATCTTTTTGAGGCCAGCACGGCTGAAGAAAGCGCAACTTTGAATCAAACGGGTTCGCAAGGGCTGGGACAAAGTGCGCTTGACAGGTGGGGGAACCCGTGAGTGACCCCGGCCAATTGATCCGATAGGGCACTCGCCACTTCTCCTGATGGCCCATAGCACTGTTCTATGGAGATCTGGGCCATCAGAGAGTGAAGTTTAAGGGGGGAGGTGCGTTTAGTGGGTATGGGTCTCAGCGGCGTAACATCCATCCGCTGGGGTCGAGTCCCACACAGCTCGAGATGGAGAAAAATGATTTAGTGCACATAAAAGGCAGCATCCAAACATTAAAGCTGAATTGCATAGCCAAGAGCATCAATACAAAGACGCTCAAAATTGCTTGGGCGAATGTGGTACCTTTGGCGTCTGTCGAGGTCTTTCCTCGATGGGTGTCCGCATAAGGACTAGATTTTTCTCGTCGTTTTTTAATGAGGGAGAAGTACAATTTACGCACATCTGTCAATCTTGGTGGCTGTACTCATCATGGGTGAACCTGATGCCAAACATGTACCCCCACGAAAAACTCTCTTTTAAGTTTGAAAATGTTTGACACTACCTTCAGACTATTAGGAAAGAGCCTCGTGGTACCACCTTCTCAGGAACCTGTGTGTAGGCCTCGTTGAGAATCCAGGATTGCGTCGAGACCCTAAAGGGTCTGGTTAATAACTGCGGAAAGCAGCTAGTGCGTGGCAGGACGCCACCATATAGTATGCATAATCAAGATCACCTGAACTGCACAAGAGACATGTGCCAATGAAAACATTGCCCATCATGGCTATGCACCGCTAGAATTGACCGTGTCCCGTTAAGGCCTGTGTGCTGTAGTACTCAACAAGATCTATCATAGGCATTTTCATACACTGCAATGTGTCTGTAGGGCTAGTTTCAATTGTTGCCCCTAAACGTATCGCTTGTTTTGTAAAATATGCGATCTTCCTTCATCCAAGTATTGAATATCTTAAGGACTTTATTTGCCCTTATCTTTAAGCTTGCCTCCGTGCTGGTCGTTGCCAGCAAGGTCTCAGCATATGCGACAGTATCCGTTTCGTAGCGGCTCCTGACTAAACGCACAGTCTCCTGACCGGCCCGGTGTAGCACACGTTAGAGCGCATCCGGTCCCTATCGGCCTCGTCAGAATCTGTATTAGCCATCGACACGGCGTTTCGCTGGGATATCTTAGTGTTTAGTTCTTGTACAGCGATATTTCGGTCAGCTTCCCGATAGTGTACAGGCATCTAAAGCAATAGGACAGTGGCCCGAGCCGGTTTACGCGCGTCAGTTGAGCTTTCTTCCGCATTTCTGTGGATCTGCCCTTATGCAGCAAGTGAGCTATAAGATCTTGGTTGGTTCAGATTGTTGATTGGCTATTGATTGTGCGACTTTTGACGAAATGTCATTTGGTTCGGGCGCCTTGCCTAGGCCGAGCTAAGGATATCCACTGACTTTATGGGAGGAATTTCGCAAGAATCTATATTAAAGACACGGGAGGACGAGCTTAATATTATGGAAATAGTGATATCACCAATTTGGATCGCAAAGAAAAAGACAGAAAATACGAGAGGCGGTCTGTGGTAACGAAGTGCCCGTGACGGCACATTCTTGCTTCTCAATGACCTTGTGCGTACGGTTGTAACTTGCTGTCAGGTCCGTGCTTATATGAATTTTGTCATTATTGCCGCGGCGCTTGGGGTCATTCGACCCACCCGGTCAGTTGTTGGCCAAGTGCTTCCGACTCGAAATAGGGCTCGTATAGGTGCAATCTATGCTTACGTTTTCCACCGAGTTCGCAATGATAAGCACTACTGGATTCTTGGTGACGATCAGGAGCCCAACATTTTCGCCTGGGGCGGGCATTAACCGATAACTATTTAATTGATCGCGAGTGGACACGACTTTTCGATTTTCCGCAACTTGACCAAACGTTTCTGCAAAATTTTAGCACGGGAGCACTGCCCCAGGTGCCTACTATCCTTACCGATTTTGGTGGCGAATTCGCCAGGGAACTCGAGCTGATAGTGATAGGTGCAGCTAACGACTTGTCTCCACTGCTCGTGCAGTGCACGTAAACTGCACGTCCGTGCACGTTTAGAGCATATGCACTTGCGAGTAGCGGCACGCCCGTCACAGTCGCCGTCTGCAGCCGCTACAGCGCTGGCAGGCCGAAAAAAAACGCATCGAGACCGTATGGGAGGTAAATCACGAATAACGATAAGTCGTTGTAACGTTAGACAGCATAGCAAGCGGACGCGTTTCCGCGCTGATCCGACAAAAGGTGCTTATACTTCGCTTGTGGCGTAGATAATTTAAAACAGCACACAGCATGACCGATTTGCTATATACGTTAAATACCAGGAATACTCAGAAGTCTGTTTCTTTCATCTTCATAATACTTTAATGTTTTAACGATACTAGCCGTGTTAGCATAACAAGCCGCTAAAGGCGTGGGTTTGGATATTAGGAGCTCTAGTAATCGGAAGTGTTGCGCCATAAGGTCGGTTACGTTTCCATAAAACATAAGTTCTCATAATTGAGCAAATGTCTACCTAATTTCGTTGCCGGTACTGACGTGCCATTAGCCTATTAAAAATTGCTCCATGCAAGCCAGCGGCCATCACCGGATCAAGCCTAAACTAGATCGCCTGTACAAACTTTTAAACACCTAGACGTAAGCATAAATTCGCTTCATTCTAAACTCGCTCGACTAAACCTTTAAACAAACAGATTCCTTAGCAGCTTGAACTAACTGCCGTGCGCGACACTGCCACATTACACAACACAATCGGCAAGCATAGCCTAGCTTGTGCTGTTTTCAAGAGATAGGCTGAGTTTTGACTAGTATAAGCTTTTACTCTCGGATTTTCCCTTGCCTCACGTCTCGGTCCCCACTCTACCTCTATTTCTATATATATATGCGCCCGTGCCATGTACATGTGTTTAGTGCGCAGATGTTACAAACTAAGTGTGGCCTTTACCGCTGCTGCGGCTGCCGAATCGAGATCATTTATGTAGCGATTAAATAAAACGTCGTGGGCGTGATTGCTGCAGCGACAGGCCCGTTGAGTGCTCCTCGAACATGAGCCCTAGGAGAAGGCGAAGAAGGAACAGCGGAAGGAGCCATAAAGAATGAAACTCGGGCAGAGAACAATGGTCACGCATATCCGGCATGATGCCTGGAGTTAACCTGGATCTGGGCTAAACGTTACTGAGCAATGTGGCCTATTGACAGAGCCGTCGCCTTGCATTTGGGAGGTCGTGGGCTCAAGGCCTGGACCGACCACTCTTAAAATGGTTTTCGTGCTTTTACAATCTAGACAAGGTGAACCAAAATAAACGATAATCGGCAACGATGACACAAGAAAAATAAGAGGAGCACACATGAGCACACAACAAGAAAGCTGGTGCATTTCCACTCTTCATGTATTTCTTCAACTTAAATAGGTTTTACATAAGTGTCGATTCCGGTGGCGTGGTGCATTCGCGTGCGTCTCGCGACCGAAGGATACACATAGGTGAGCGGGTTTGAGCCCCACCGTTGCATATTTGTATTTATGGGGTCCGTCTTACCTGCAGTATATACAAAAGAATTGTCTGCATTTTGCTAAGAGCATACATCACATACGTCAAAATGTCATCTAGCTCTATATTTGAGTTAAAGAATTGGCGCACCAATCGATTTTGACACACTGGCCGACATGATCTCTTTCGCATATAGCCTTACATAGTTTACAAATACAAGTTACTTCCAGTTCGTGAAATCCCTGTGTCTCGCAAACAACATGATGAAACCCATGAACCGCAAACCTAGTAATAAAATGTCTTTTTGGCCTACTACTAAGTGTTCAACTGGTGCTGAGCATGGCTGGAGTTGTGAACAAAAGCGGGTCGACTTCTTTGAGCTTTGCTTTATGGGTGCCAATGAACTCGCAGTATGACTCAGTTTCCGCGAGGCCAAACATTTGACGGATCTCGTCAACGAAATGAGGCGTGTCGAGGAATAAGTACACAGGGTTGCAAGTCGACGTGCGTAAGCCCCAGAACCTTATATATATATATATATATATATATATATATATATATATATATATATATATATATATATATATATATATATATATATATTTATATATATATAAAAATTGATGGAGAGCTTGTGTTTCTATCCAAAACGTTCAGATCACTAGAACGTGCACCCGTGTTGCCTTTGTCCTACGACGAATTGCCAAGAACGTCAACAGCGAATCAAGCTACTGCTGGATTTAGCCTCACTCGCCTTTAACGGTTGAGCAATGTACACGTAGTGTAGGCGGCTCGCACAACGACTTCAACAGTCTACCCCTTTAGTGTGTCTTTTGTCGACTGGCTGGGTCCGACCGGCGTACGCTGAAGGCGCGGAGCTATCGTGTTATGCCTCAGCTGTATGCCGTAATGAGATATGATCCAGCTGAGGCGGTGTGAAGTTTGTTTTGCAGCGATCTAAATAGAGAGAATCGTTTGCAATTTACACTCTAGAGCCGCACAGGGCCGGATCAAAGGGTAGCTCGTCCTTGTTGGTTAAATGAGCGCCGCAAAGGCACCATGCACACGGGAAAAATGTGGACAGTGAGAGAGATTTAAATTTTGATAAATTTTACGACTATAATGATGAGGATTATGAATATGGTGTTTGTGGCAATAAATGTAAGGATTTGTATTAGTTATATTATTATAACTAGCGTAAAGCTTAGAGTATTTAATTACCAATATAAAGTTTACACTTAGCAGTATATGTCTAGCTGTGCACTTGTCACGTGTTGAGTGTTAGGCAACCGGCACCACCGATGCACGTGCACGCTGCAGTGGACGATTGCTGGGACGCTTGATATATATTTACATATAGATATAGATATAGATATAAGAAAAACTTCTGAGAGAATATTTTACCTATTTAAAAAAAAGAAGCAGTTTTTGTAATTTATAGCAGACGTACAGATCGTAGGTGGCTGTCAAGGAAGACCAATGCGCTAAGCATGGTTGTCATCTACCAGGAGTCGCCGGTTCAATATCTGTTGTTGATTGAACTTTCGTTGAATGATGTACATTAAGAATTTGTAAATGACTAACCATAGAGGACGACCGGCGTCAATCTCTTAATGGCGGACAACCCGATAGAAATCAGAAAGAATGTAAAGAACCTTTAGGACATGTTAGACACGGGACTGACTAGATCGGCACACGTAAAGCACGTAGGCGAAAAGGCCTAGAAGGTCTCCCTTAACATGGCGCGGATTATGCCTAGAGTCGGTGGGGTGGCAGAAGAGAAAAGAAGGCTCCAGGCCTCGGTGGCCATATCAACGGTGCTATATGCAGCCCTAGGCTGTGGGGACATGGCACCGCGGACGGCAAAAAATAGGGGTGCACTAAGGTCAACCCAACAAACGCTGGCAACCAGGGTAAGCCGAGCGTATCGGACGGTCTCGACTGAAGCTCTCCTGGTCCTAGCCAAAATGCTGCCATGGGACCTCCTAGCGACTGAAAGAAGTAAAGTGTATCTAGATTATTACCAGGGCCAGGAGTGCCACATTATCGGCCTGACAAGAGGAATGGGCGCAGGTAAGACCCGGTGTGGCCACAGGGAGCTGGACCAAGAGTCTGATACCGGACCTCAGGGTGTGGTATGAGATAGTCGCCCGGATGATGACTTCGGCGGAGGCATGGAGGGAGGCGACGAACTGGTTCGACGCCGTTTTGGCACTCAAAACAGCCACGGAAACGGCCAGGAGAGACAGGCTTGAGCGGGGCTCTCGGGGAAGTGGTCGAGATGATGAGCCGAGGAAGGGGGAGGAAGGGGAGCAGCCGGGCAGCCCTCTCCAAATGCATAGTTTTGCTTGGATATGTCAATTATATGTACGTAATGGAAATATCTCAATATTTGAGTGTGAATAATAGGAGATTAGGCATAACAGGATCTCAATTTTTGCAGACAGTTATCAATACGACTATTTCTGTTGCTAGCTGCGAAGCAAACAATTATTTATTTTTCCAAGCGGGTGGAGTTCAGTTTCTTCATAACAACTTGTTCTTCTGCAATTGCACATTATGTCCGGCTGGCCACATTGCTTTACCAGAGAGTTGTCATTTTACAGCTTGGACGCTCTGTATATATATACTTACACATATTGTGTATTTATGTACATATATAAACACAACATGCATGCACGTTTTTGCATTTTACTTTGTGGAAAAGTGTGAGCTTAACCTCAATTTACTGGCGAATAGCGCGTATCACAGAATAGCAAACATAATATAGTGACACAACAGCCGTGTCTCAAATGAAGCGCTGTAATATTTTCTGCAACTTCAATCGTATACTAAGTACATTAGAGTGTTTTAAAGAGCTTCGACCGACCACTAAAAAAAACATTAGTCCTGAGAAGTTTGTATGGACGGTACGGAAGACTACGAACTAAACATTTCAATCTGTACGACGGTTCCCGTGAACGACGTTTAAAGCAGCAACTAATAAGGAATATCTGGCTCGTGCGGGGGCTGTGATTGACAAAAACCCAAACAAAGCATATGCATCGCTTAATGAGGCTTGGACCTTAAATGCCGTTTTTCTTCATAGGACGTCGTGATTTATTACTGTTTTCTGTGCGATTTCATCAATTGAAAAAATAAGTAAGAACATAAGATAACGACGATTTGGCTCACGCGAATCTCTGTTTACGGGGAGTGTCCGAGGTGGTTGATATATATATATATGTATATATATATATGTATATATATATATATATATATATATATATATATATATATATATATATATATGTATATATATATATGCCGAGGCAGCGGACGGCCCACCGTAGAACGTAAAGTGGACAAAAATTTAGTGAGGTGAGGACCGATGACCTTAGCCGAGCACTCCCATTAAATGTGTATAATTACATTTATTTTGCTTCGTCTAATGATTAAACTTCTAGACGCTATCGTTCGTAGATAAAACTGCACACTTCAATGTACCTTATTTAGATCCATTATTGCCTTCAATATTATTAGATGGTGGATGGCAATATAAATATTGATTAAACATTCAGAAATAAAAATATAGATTTTGCAAAAGCTCTACGTATTTATGCAGTTGTGAAAATCAAATTATATGTAAGGGCAGGCGGAAGCAATCTATCTCGCAGCTCCACAATGTTTAAGCACAAATTCGTCACATGGCACATGATTTAGGTGCCAAATGTTCCGCCAGGTTCTTCTTCTTAAGCCCGTCTATCTGTAGAAAGGGTAAGCGCAAGCGAAAGTGACAAATGCCATACTTCGATTTGCTCTGAAATCCTGAAATAAGGATAGTACGTTTATGTGTGGTAATCGGCCTTTTTTTGCTAGTCATTTTGCTATGTGTCTTCCTAACGCAGTCATGTAGATAAAGTTGTCAAAGCGTTCCTAGGCATTTCTAGCACCATTTTCATAAAATGCGCTTTAATTTTGTGTATGTATCATTCAATGTGCTGCAGTTCGTACACCATTTCGTGCTTTTGAAAGATACTTTGGCTTCAAAATATCTGCTATTTTAAGCCCGAGGTTATTCTTCACGATGCAAATGGTTGCCCTTGCATTTGCCTATATTTCCGCAAATTCCGGGTCCGCCGGCCCGAATTGACAGGCCGGCGGACCCCTTACACTTTCCCCCTATCGAGGTTCCGCATAGAGGTACCACACTACTACACCGTACCGATTAGACGCGATCACCTCGCAATTCCGCGTTACACCCCAGAATATACTGGCGCCCTTTAAGGGACGGTCGACCACTCCAGGGCAGGGGGGCCCCACTGCTGCGTAGAGCAAGCTGCGGAGCCAGCTCTGTCCTCCCGACCGGCGTTCTGCATTCGTGTGGTGGTCTCGCCTTTCATTGTGCCTATTAAGCCAAGGCAGCAGGCATCCCACACGGTACTCCCAGGTTGCTAAATTCCCGGGGCATTAAGCGCGTAGCCCGGGGACCGTGCGCAGAACATTTTCCCCGTATTACGAAATAGCCTTAACAGCCCTCGAATAGGCCACGACAGGATGACAATATGAGTTCGTTGGCACCCAATCGATACCGTATGCCCTGCTTCCCATGCCAACAAAAGTAACCTTGGGAAGTTACTATAGGGAGTTTACACCGTCTGACTAACTTACATGTGGGCCAGTGAAGGTCCCCGCAGCGCGTGGTAGTCACGCACCAGCGGACCAAGGCCGGTAAGAGAGTCATAGTTACTCCCGCAATTGTCTTTGTGAATGGCCAGAAAATGAAGGTGGTCTTCATACTATGCTGGTAGAATGGTAGACAACGCCCAAAACGTGACACAGCTAGAGAAAGGCATCAACGCCTAAAAATCAGAGCTTAAGGAAACCGCCAATAACGTCCCAACAATCATGCAATTATCAGAAAGCTTGGCAAACCTTGACTCGTATAAATTAAGCTTTCAAGCCAGCAGCTTAGCGGAGATAATATGGAGAAACAGCACATGCAAAGTCAGATTCTTATCGAGCGCTCGGCTGACAAGTGGCAACAAACACAACGTGTTCGATCGAGTCTGCGTGGCAATGAAACATCAGTATGTACCGTATTTTAGAGGGCCGCATTACGGCGAGACTGCGTGTGAATAAAAGATGCTCTTAAAAAGAAAGAGGCGGGATTTTAAACTTTTTAATTTGCAGGCCAACCCCTTAGTGAGCCAACAATAGCTGTGGATACTACTGCTGCGTAAGTGTGTTGCCGCAATATCTATCCACATCTTTGAAATAACCAAGATATATATATATATATATATATATATAACACCCACACGACAATGAATGATACAACAGCTAATTGTTAATGAAGAGTTTCCGACGGCCCAAGAGAAAATGACGAGACGAGAAACAATGCGACCAGATTGTATCTGAACTGATGTACTAAACGATAATTTCGAGCTGACATCGATTCTTGCATAACTAATGTTGATGGTTCTACGTATAGTTGCCATTCCTGATGTCTAGCGTGAGATATTTCTCCGGCTGATCTATAATGAAAAACGGCTTTGAACAAGTGTCAATGCTACCACATTTTCAGGCTTGTGACAAATGAACCCCAAGCCGTCTCCTGGCATGATGTTTTATAAATATAATCGGATTTATGGGTTTCTGTCAAAAATATCATGTGAGCATGTGTTTTAAGAACCTATACAATATCATACTTGTCAATGGCTAAAATGTTAGACGACCAAGCATTCAGCTATTGATGTACGTCGACGGCTTGCGTTTAGCTTCCACCGGCGTTGAGGAACATTAGCGCAGCCTTAATGCCATGTCGATACGGGCGGACGCTGTGGAGATGGCGTAATTAAGTATTGTTACCAAAATGCACTTGATGAAATTCATCATCATAGGGAGGTACTAGACCCGGTTTTAGGTATAACGCCATCGGCTGGAACCTATAAAAACACCAGGCGTACTAAAATGACACTACAGTCTAGTCTACCTTTCCAGAACGCATATGGGCAATAAGAATAAAGGCTGCTGTGACCGCACTTTTCCACCTCGGCCGTCTACAACAACTTTCAGTACAGACAGCCATGAATCTGTTTTAAACTAAAATCATACCAGCCATATAACCCGGTATTTTGTCAATCGCCCGACAATTCTTGCCTACCACAGCAAAGCCACTGGATGTCACTAAGAGCAGCGTCATAAAATTATTGTTAGATCTTCCTTATGTGGCAAAAAATACACCGACGGTCCTACTTTCAGGTTACATATATGTAATGGATACGAAAGACAAGACCGTATTGCAATATAGCAAGGATTTTAGAGTCAAACGTGTTCCATCGATTGCTGCTACACACCAGCAGAAATACTGCGGCGAGTACGCTTTTTTAGCAAATTATCCTGTGATATATTGTTAATATGTTATCAAGTGCTCTATGCGTACTATATCGGAAGAAACTGTAACGCTAGTTGCGAAATAAATCAACATAAAGTAAGGACATCGAACCACTATTTATATTTTTCTGCCCCACAATCTGCCCCCGTGTGTCTGTTTTGTGGTGACGCTCCGTCGTGCTGGAACCACACACTTGAACGAACATAATGTGGAACTCACGAATTTGTACTAGACCTCAAAGTTTGTTGGGCAAGTTTATATATATATATATATTTAACATTTCTAAAGTTATAAGGAGTTATAATTTTGCTTATTTACCAAGTGTCACATTTTTACTTAGGAGCACTGTCGCGCTTGAACGCAATAACCAAAACTTCTGTGTTGAGCGTTCGAGGTGACGCTGCATTTTCGCTGTTTCTTTTGTTGTCGTTGCTGCTCATCGGTCTCTTGGCAGTTGACTAATAAAGCGTCAGAACCTGGCTTGTCAAACCCATGCTTTTTTGTCTGACAAAGTGAAATCTTCCTGCGGGATTGCGCAGAAGCCTGAATATGTTCTAAAAAAAGATGTATGAAGTTTATTGACCAAATAACAGGTATTATAATTTGTTATATTAAATGGTTTAGAAAAACCGGATTGGAACATTTAAGTAAAATATATGTTGTGCGCTGAAAAACACAACGTTGACAAGTACATGATTTTTCAGCTTCATGGCGGTCAGGTCAAACACAAATTTTATGATGAAACCCATGCACAGCGAATCGCAGAGTAAGATAACGATTATCCATATTGGGGCGTTTCCAGACGTCTGAGGTAAGAGCAAAGATAATAAAGAAGGCTGGATCGACATTGGCTAGTTTCGCCTCCCAATATAGAATGTGTTGATTAAACGCCTCGGCGTGAGCAGATGGAAGCTTCGCTGCAAACTCTCTGCCAAGAGGAGTGTTCCCGCTGCCAGGTAGTCAGGTCGGTTGCAGCTTGTTATGTGGACGCCCGGACGCCCAGTGTGCGTTTAAGCAATGCAGCTTTGAGTCTGTCGAGATCAACAAGGTTTGCTAAGCTGATCACTTATACCCCATGCCCAGCTGTGGGGCCTATTTCATATCAAATAGCTGTAGATCTGTTTGTAACGACAGCCGCATTGGCGTTTGGATATTGTAAAATGCCATAAGACTCTTACGTATTCTTTTCTTGACATGTCTCGTAAAACACAACCACAGTGGTTGTTTGTTCCTAACCGAAATAGGCGCAGTATTTTACATACTCGACAGGGTTTCCTTGAAGATGAAGCCCATCATAGCTAGTCAGCCGTTATGCCTCTCCTAAATTTAATAGCCTTTCTTTTCTTCAAATTGAATACTAGGCCATTAGCATTCACAAACTTTTACAGAGTTGCAAGCGCCTGCTAAGCGTGAAAATGAGAACAGAACCAAATCATTAGCATAGAGCAACACGTTTACGAACTTGTGTCGTTTTGTGATTATTGATGGCAAGTCCAAAACCAGAACAGAAAGTAGGATAAGACTGAGATGTCCCCTGTTGTTTGGACTAACGGTTTGAGCTCAAACACTCTGTCATAGAGAATAACTGTGATCTATTAAAGAATTGAGACAATAAGCAGACGAAATGTGAACGTTGACGCTATGCTGTGTTAAATGCAGATGTAAAGTCCACAAAAACAGCGTAAGGGTAACCGTTTTAAGAGAAATTCGACCGAATCTTGCAGAGAGGCACGGAGCAAGCAGTCATCGTCGACTTTTCGCTTCTAAATCCATGCTGCTCTTCCGGCAAGCTATTTATGTCGTCACAAAACGCCTCCAGTTGCTTGGTCAATACACTAGCTAAATGCTTGTATGCCACACTTTTGGTTGCAATACCGCACCACGATGACGGAGAGGTAGGGCTGCCCTTCCCTTTTGGAATGACACTTAAAATCATTTTCCTCCATCACGAGGGCAAGGTTGCATGTTCTTGTATTTTGTTGAATAGAGCATGTATGCAGAGAAACAGCAGCATAACTTGGGGCAGGTGCTCATTTTGCACTTGATCCGGAGCTGGTGCTTTACGAAATTTTGCCTTTGGCATGACGTTAGTAACATCATCTATAAATACTTCAGCCAAGATGCTCTCTCTGGATTGCATAGTCAAGTCTTCTCACACAGAAATGAATAAAAACCTTCTCTAGGATGGTATTAGTTGCGCACATCGCGCTCGAAGAACGCTCTTAACTCCTATGATGGTATAAGGCAAAGGACGGTCCGGTTCGCTTTGAATCTAATTATTCGATTGTCTTATGGCTTCCAGAATAAGATGTTTTTTTTCGTTCAAAGCATAGTCTCTTTTGACTGATTATCTGTTTGTACGCTCTGTTGAGCTATTAATATAACAGCAGCATAACGTTCCGTAATCGGAACAGATTATAAGTTTGAACAACATAATGCTCAAACCTACGCAGCACTGCGTTCATCTATCTAATGTGTCGTTCTGAAGCGTGGGTCGAATGCTTTTGACTATGAGATCATTGGGACCGTTCTCCCTACGCTTTCCGTCACGAGAGACTTAGGTATACAGGTCACCGCTGACCTAACTTTTAAGGAGCATGCGCATTAGCTGGTGAAATCCTGTGCAATACTTGTAAATATGTTGTTTCGTTGTTTTATTGTCAAGGATCCCGATGTATATATAAAGATGTCTAAAGCCATAGTTCTCTCAAGACTAATGCACTGCTCCCCGGTGTGGGAACCATACCAAAAAGGTTTCCTCAATAAGCTTGAGGGCGTCCAACACACATTTTTAAGGCGATTAAGATGGCGGTGCAACCTCGACAGGGATGCGATCGCCCTACTCCAATGCCACCTACTACCAATCTCCGCCCTGTTTGTAAAACAAAATGTATCTGCCCTCCGCATACTTCGAAAGGCAGGAATGATTGACAAATTTTTTGACATACTCTTTTACAGCCTACGTAGTAGTCACACTATTGTGCCAAAGGACACCGCTCGCACTGAGCGTATTATTAATATATTTGCCTGGCGAATAGCTCGAATGTACCAATCCAAGCAGTTATCGCCGGAACAATTTGGTGTATCTTCATTGTTGTAACCTGTATCAACCCCTTTCAATAAATGCGCTATTGAATTAAATTAAAATTGAAAAGATCAGCTTGTACGTTAAAGTTGTAAACAAGGCTGGCAAGTCAGTTATTGAAGCGCTTACACTCTTGGATTTAAACAGAAGTTGACTTTGGGACAAGACAGCGTCTGGGGTGTTTGTCCCTTGCCAGAACTAGAAGGCCTTCGTAGCGAGCCAGCGCCTCATCAGTGTCTAGCCTAATGCACTCCGCATGTCCTACATGAATCAAAACGTGCAGCGGGTCCGAAGTGTCAGTCTTTGAACGTCTTGAGTAGCGATAGTTGCTTCTGGCAGCTCTTAAGAAGCGTGTCCCCAATTATTACAGATCTTGTCATCGCTGATTCCATGATTTCCACGGCGGAGCTGTTGTTGCGAGTGTTGTCGGCGGTGCATTGCAAAGCTGCTTGCAGGCCTCCACCTCCCTGGTGAAAACGCACACACTTGAATAGCCAAGCTAAAACAGTGGATAGCTCTTCGTTATGTGAGCTCTTAACGACAGAAACAATTACGAGCAGTAAGCCGGTGTCATTAAATTCGCCAACAGCTTTGCAAAGATTGCGTACCCAGTTCTCCCCGCTCCTGAGCTGAACGCGTGTACCGGCGAGGTGCACCTCCCGCCCGAGCACAGCTGCTACATGAAACATGCATCTGCCCTTGGGAGATTGGCTTAGAACACCCTGTACACTGCTCAGCCTCTATCCCGCTTTAATAGGCGCGCCAAGCTTGGAAAGCGGAGGAGGGCCGGGAGAGGATAATATTGAAACGACAACAAAGCACAGAGCGGCCGGATGGTGTCGTTGACGACTTCACGCGCCACTAAACCAAAATGCTGTTGTTGTTGTTGTTATTGATGATGATGGCGCTGCCGCAATTGTTGTTGTTGTGGTTTGCACGTCGTAACACAGTTAGTTGCAAAGCTTTTAAATAAACTATTCAACAAAAAAGCTTGGGTGAAAGGGTGTTGGCTTTCAAGTACAATGTTGAATCGCAGATGTTGCTGAACCGATTAGGAAAATTTTCGAACGATCGATTACAATCGTTTAAGCTCGTGAAACAGCACTCTACTGCCAATGTGGAGGTGTCGTAGTTAGATATCGATTGCATTAATTAAAGCATTAACACAGAACATGATGTGCTGCACACTATATCTTAGAAACAGTTCACTATCGTATTTAGTTACCGTTTGGACACCAGGAAACACCACAATTACATAAATATGACTTGCTCTTGGCGGAGCTCGCAAGCGGTGCAACTTGCTGGTTCGATAGCTGACTAACTACTATCTTTCAAAGTGAATGCTGTAATACTTAAATAGATGCGGTTCTACGGTGGTCTGTTTCGGTAGCAAGCGTCGTCACATCGTATGGATCAGACCGCTGTATGTATAGATAGTTTTTCGCACTGTCGCTATGCAGGTCAGGCTAGATAAGTCATGTCTTCCCTAAACCTGTCGTACTGTTGCGGTGAGGAAAGTAAGTAGCCGTCATGTTCTGTATCCAGCATAAAGCTTGAATAGTTGCTTAGTTTATTTTGGAAAAGAGTCATTCACAATCTCCGCCGTACCCGCGACCTGGTTTAATACGCGAAGCAAACAAAGTTACAAAAATACTACGTTAAGCAAACAACAAGTTATTTCTTAGCAGCGTCGTTGCCTGATTTAGATAAGTAACGTTACAATTAGTACATGCTCGGACAATTACCGAGGAAATCATGGTAACGTCAACTAAGATCTACGTTTTTAATTGTCTGACAATTCTGTCACCAGTAACACGGTTCGTTTCCCCTAGCACCTGTGTCGGGGAGTCAATTTCGTTGAGCATAATCCTCTAAAACATCACGTCGATAAGGCAAATAAATTACACAAGTAGCAATTCTTTCACGGTTTAGGGATGTGTTGCTTAAACGTATTTTCAAAAGCACTGACAAATTATAGGTTGTCGTTTTTGTCTGCAGCAAACAGTAATTAATCTAACAGCTCTTTTAGTATTCATCGCGTTCGGTAACTCAAAGTTGCTACGTTAAAGACAATAAAATCAGTCAAACGTATGAGACATCGCGCTGGTGTTGGTTATGGTTAGTGTGGACTGCAGCAAAACGATTTAGTTCGCCTTTTCTATTTAAAATAGACATACTGCATAACGGGGACGTCGTGCGTATGGACTGAATAACAAGGATGCTTTACACAAATTCAAACTCCGGTAGTAAAGCTCGAACGCCGTCAGATGTCATTCGCGTAAGTAAGGACACATCAGCAGGCACACATCAAAGCAAGTCACTCGTTTTCCAAGGAATCTTTCGATGTCACAGCCCTCTGTGAGAGAAAGAGACATACCAACAGAGTCTTTCTGAACGCAGTCTGACTTTGCATAAGGCTCAGCCTGTCAGCCGACAGTCTCAAAACTCAGACCGATTTTCATGGCACAGCACAAATTGCGGGGGCGACTCTGAAACCTATGTGAATGTGCGTCGTCCCTTCTTATGCACAAAATGTAAATCATCAATTTGTTCATAATAATGCTAAATATGCATTATTAAAAGTATATTTTATGCACGACTGTGACGACGGGGTAACGCTAAGCGAACTGGAAGATGTAGACGCAGCAGGATAACAACTATAACACGGGGAGACCAAGTATATTGAACGAAAGCACACACGAAAATAGATACCGTGGCTTTCGTATGGGACTACTCGTTAATCGATGGATTCGGTCACCTCGAATGTTCTGCTGGTCGCCTTTGCTGATTGGTTGATCCGGAAGCGCTTCGTCATTGCGTTGATTAGTTCCGATTCCTATAACTGCTGTAGGTCGTAACGTATGGAGGCCTGATGATAAGGACGCTGATGATAGAGACCTCGTGGTTGGCGTGCGTCATTGGGAGCGCTGGTGAACGTGGCGCATCGATGTAGAAATAATCAACTTGCTGAGCGGACTCATGTCGGCGTCGTTGTTGTTGATTATGAAGGAGAGCGACGTTGTGGCTGTGAACGCACTCCGGAGTCGTTGGAGTGCACGTGGGACAATGCGTTCGGTCGGCTATCGTGTGGCCTTACCGGTGGTGTATCAGCAGCGCATTTGGTAGGTGGCCGGGTTTGTCACACTCTCTCGATATCTCTAAAAGCTATGCAAGTGATTCACAGCCCAGTTGAAGGTGCGCTCTTTCCTTTCATTTACTTTCGTTTGAAATAACTTGATTATTTGCTCCTGCATTTGGCAAAAGCTCCTTTGATCTCAAACGTAGAAATGGCCTTGTCAAGAAGACGCTGAAGGGCGAGCTTTGATGAGGCGGTCAGAAGAAC
Source organism: Dermanyssus gallinae (assembly GCA_003439945.1). NCBI lineage: Eukaryota > Metazoa > Arthropoda > Arachnida > Mesostigmata > Dermanyssidae > Dermanyssus > Dermanyssus gallinae. Next base: position 52,544 of record QVRM01005420.1, on the reverse strand, counting down.
ACATTATCTGCAAATACTAAAACAAGAGTATTCTCTCTTATTTACTCGCTGGTCATATTACAGAAGTTCATAAATAATCAGTTATGTGTCTGGATCTAATCTCAATATTGACGCGTGATTACTAACGACATGGTGGGTAATCAGACCAGAAGCATTGTGGATAGAGGTTAAAATAATCGAATGTTTTACGACATTTCCGAGAATCTTGTATGTTGCCGTTCAGGGTGTTGAGAGGAAAAGTCTCATCTACACGCTGTGTCAATAGCTTATGTACAACATCATACACATAGTCAATAACTTATGTACAACATCATACACTTAGTCAATAACTTATGTACAACATAATACATTTATTTTTATGTTATTTGTTTCGGGTTTATTTACATGTTATGACAACGTATGTAATAAACATTGGACTGTATGCTGTCGCAACATTTACCTTTGAACGTTTAGTTAATAGACTTATTCGATGATATCTCTAATCAAGCCTTTGCAAACCCCGTCAATAAGATAGAACCACGTTGCGTAAAGTTTTAGACGGCAAGCGCTCTTTTCTAACAAAATTGCGCAGGATCAATCATACTCGGGTAGAATTCATTCATCCTCCTTGACTATTGAGTCGGAGCATCTAGCTGTGGTTGAGTACAAGGCAAAACCAATACAGAGTGAGTTTCTCTGTATTCTTTCTGTTATCTTTATGTTATCATACAGTCTGTATATATACGTTAGCAGGTGTTATGCAGGCGATTTACAATCACACATACACAAGCTTAAACCAATTACGCTGGTAATTAAGAAGCATACTCATATTCACCAACGATTTGCTAAGAAACAATTGACATTTGAGAGTTAACAGACATGTGAATCAAATATTAACAGAAAATACGTTCGTCTTTTAATGTAGACATTGTGTTAACTAAGTCAACAGCCATAGCTCCATTATGTCTTTTTTACGGTTTAGATAGATATGTGTATATGTTTGCTGATGATGCTGTAAAAGGTCTGGAGAGTTTGTAGTTTTAGTTAATCTTGAGGCCATTGGTGTAGCTCATGCGCGCGCATCACACTTCACTTGAAGCGCTCTAATTGCTCGAGCCCAGCAAGATAGTTGCTATCGCAGCCTGGCGCTGCCGAGGAGCGTTATTTGTCCGTCTTTGTCGGGCCGAGTCGTTCTGAGGGATTTGGGGCCGGTCCAAAATGGTAATCGTGTTGCGTCTTGCGTTGCTTCGCGATTTCCGCAAGCGCCATCGCATGCGACCGCATTGGCCGCAGATAATTATCGTCGTCGTTGTCGTCGTCATCATCACGAGCAGCGTACTTCATTGCATATTCAGAGCAGACAGCCAAATAGCATATGTTGCAAATTCCTGTTTCCAGATGTCGAGCAATGTTTCGCATCGCTCCTACCGATACAGCAGCTAGCATTTTTTGTTTAACGCGAATTGCTAGCACAGATGCATTCCAACATTGGAGGAGAATCGCTTGCTAACGCATGATGCCATAACTAGAAGAACGAGTTATTTTGGTGAGACAAGTTTTAGGACTTAAACTGAGATTTTGCCAAACAAATTCTAAATTTGAATGTCGACTGACACAGCGAAAACGAACAAAAAAGGCAGTCTTCTCAACAAATCTAATAGATACGATTACAGCGTACAATGTAGAGTTACACGATGAATATTGTTATGCAGGTTTATTCAGGAATCATGCCAATGATTGTAAAGGTATTGGCAACGGTCGTAAACACGGTAGGAAATCTTTTTTGTCTAGGTTAATCTTCCTTCTTAACCATTCACTTCAGCTACGCAGGTATTTGTAATGTTTCGCAACCATGAAATTGTTTGTTACGAGGTGAATGTACATGCGCACCACTTTATTTATTTAACTTGCCTGTACACTGTAACTTTTGCGACTGTGTTTTACTTCTGCAGTCTTGTTTTCTAACTGAAGCTTAGACCCTGTACTATCATCTTCATTTTCTTTTAGCTACTGACCAGTTAGGCTAATTAGGTGGCATTTAACTCACATTCTGCTAAATGCCCTACCTGTGATATTAAACTGGTACCAACCACTATTGCCCACAAGTTTAGAAAGCGGTCGAAAATCTTTGTTTTTATGAACTTCACCGTGCATAAGGTTACGGTGCATCTCGCCATATGTAGAATAGCTATAGTTAATCGACTGACACTGGCACCCACGCTTCAGGAAGCCAAGAAGAGAATGTCTCGTAGCATCGGTAAGACTAATCCACTATGTCACGATGGCTTGAAAAATCCAACACATTATTAATATACGTTGATTGACAGTTAAGAACGATCCGCCAAGCTACCATGATAAAAGCACCTTGTTGATTCAGGACAATACATCTGGAAACGTATATATATATAGAAAATATTGTGATGATTGATCAATCATTTACAATACGTTTGCACACTCGGCAGTGCTCGCCTTAATAAAAATGGTGGTGAAAAGGTGTCATGTGAGGTTAGGAATCAGCTGTCCGTGTCCTTGCTTGATGGTAGCCCCCGCTCTTATGGACCCGGTGCGAGCGGTATATCCTCAAGAATCCTTGCAACGTTAAAACGGTAAGATCCATAAGATTCCTATTCGTGACGCCGAGCTCCAAGAGCGTCGTCGCAGATTCGAAGTCTTATACACCACTCATAGAGATAGTGATGGATCCGAATCTGCGAGGTTTTTGCGGGTCGGGGAGCGCCGCTCTTAGGAACTTGACGTTATATTTAGTGATCTTGTCCTGCCGCGCTTTTGCCAGGTCCCGGTTCGAGCCGCAAACCTCGTCGTCTAAAACCCAGACCTCGGTAGGTGTTGTTATTACGAGGTCGGGCTTTAGACCCGGTGCGCCCGATCGACGGAATACTCGCTCACGAACCACCTCATGACCCCTCACGCGGAGAAGACGCGCCACGCGATTACAGACGTTGTCATGTCTCTTTATAGTTTGTTTGTGTGTTGTATCGCACATCTGAGCGACATGAGCCAACGTCTCAGGCGCATGACACCCGTGCCTACAACGTTTGTTGTAGCCCGGGCGTCCCCTGCCCAATCTGGCACGCGTTGGTAGTGCGTTGATCCTGAGCTTTAATAGGTTTAAATACTCCTTACCAGATAGGTAGGGCATACCCTTAATCCAGTAATGTACAAAGGGCGTTTCGTGTGCTTTTTTAAAATGTGCCCCATCGAACGTGTTGTGTAGTTGTTGAGACCAATAATCGGTCTCTTGTGTAGCGGTCTCAATGGAGGTTTCCAAGCGCTCGCAAAGAAGTCTTATTTTCGCAAGGTCTTTTTTGAAGTGCTCGGTGGTTAGCATCCATTGAACCCCTAGGTGCGTGGAGTGTTGTAGTGCTGTCAGGCGGGAGAGGCGGAGTCTGGGGATGAATGTTTAGAGGCAGGGCATGTCCAGACCGCCGTGTGCTGTGTGCGTGTACAGGTAGGCTTTCGGCACAAGTTTTCGACTTAACAACCTTTTTGATCTCTTCATCTAGGTCGCTAAGGAGTGCGTAAGATGGTCTGGGGCCGGAGACTAGTTTACATAGGAGGCGGGGAATGAACAAGTCTTTTAAAAATATGAGTTTTTGGTGGGGTTTAAGGGGAGCTATCGTGAGTCTGTTGAGTAAACTAAGAAGTATATCCTTGGTGGAGTCGACTCTGCCATTGCTGTCAAAGTCGACTCCAAGATATCTCCATCGATTGCTCATTCCTTTAGCTGGCAATTGCTGATCTCCAACGTTAAATTCTGGTACGGTATTGATAAAACCTTTACCTTCCTTCCTAATTAATAGGTTGGAGATAGTAAAACGTTTCTTAGTATTAATTTTAAGGCCTCGGGATTTCAGAAGAGGGTCCGCAATATTAGGGAGCCGTTGGAGAGTAGATTTCGTGAATGCTAAGAGAATGAGATCATTCGCAAAGGCTAAGCCCATAAGGCGGAAGTCGTCAGTAAGTTGGTTCCCGATATCAGTTTTGTCTAATTTTGAAAGAATGTCGTCGAGAACTAGATTAAATAAAAGGAGAGCCCTGCCTAACACACCTAGTTGGCCGAAATGTGCGACATTCTTGTCCAAATTCTATGACAGTTTTAGATGAGAGGTACAAGCGTTCGATATAATTAATGAATACCTCCGGGTATCCGCGATATTTTGTTAAGCGTTCGTTGTAAGTATGAACTAATAGATAGGAGTGGTAGATCGCTTGGGGATGTGGCAATGTTAATTTTAGGGATAAACGCTAAGCGAGCAGTTTCATGGTCTGAGGCGATATCGCTTATTAATAGTATGTTAAGAATAAAACAGACTACTTCCAACGGGAGTTTACGGAGGGACGAAAGACAAATCCCGTCCAAGCCTAGTGCTTTAGAAGGTCCGCGGTTTCCTTTAGGGAGATAGGAAGGAAAACCTCGAAGAGATCAGAGTTGGGAGTGTATACGAGGCAAGGGAGTGGTTCAGGGGGTGGTTGTGTCATCGTGTTAGCCCAGTGTTCTACAACTTCGGTGGCCTGCATGTTGTGTTTGGTGTGTTTGCCGTCCAGCACCTCATGAGCGCATTTGAATCGGTTTTGGCTAAATAGTTTTTGAGTGGTTGCGTAGTCTTGATGTCGCTGTTGCCTTTTAGACACTCGCGCTTCAGTGGAAGGAGTTTCTCTAAAGGCACGACGTCGGACAGTGTGTGTAAAATGTTTGTTCAGAAAGTCGTTTAAGGCGATGGGTGTTGGCGACGTTTAAAGTGTGGTCTTCACCTGAGCAAAATATATTTGACAGATAAATAAGGTCTGTTGGAATTATGTTGCGCTTGGGAAATGTGTTTGTGGGGGCTATTTTGGTATTTTGGATATAATACTATATTTTTGGGATAGATTATAGGGGACATCTGATTCAGAGTATCGAGGCCGACTAGACCCAGGAAGCTCAGATCCGTCAGGGTTGGAATCCAGGTGAGAACTCTTTTTACGGAGGTGTTCTACCAGATACTTATGCGCCTGAGAATAACGTTGGCTTCTAATCGCCCCAAGTGTGCGTGAGTTAATTTTTGTAGCTAAAAGGTGGTCAATTTCTCTAGGTGTTTCGTTATTATTATCTAATATAAAATCTGCTTCTAATGTTACTAAAAGTTCACGGTCTTGTGGCTTCCATCTGGCCTTTTTAGAGGAGGGGGCTAAAATAATCTCATTATATTCGTCCGGATGGACACGACGACGGTGTAAATTAAGGCCTGATGTAGAACTAAAAAGCCTTGAAGCAAGTACCAGATGGACATTTACAATTTGGCTAGGAGACGCGTGAAGTACTAGGGGAGTTAAAACTATTATTATAAGTAGCAGTGTCATTTTGTGAGGAACTTAAAATCAAATTAATAGTCTGTGATCGGTTAGGAGTTGGGGAGGTGGCACGAACTTCTCGTTGATTGTGAGTCAATCTAATGTGGCTTGCGAGGCCCGCGCCAAATTTGCATACTCGCCCGCAAGTCTGGCAGCTGAGTCCTCCGGCGGTGTTGTTGCCGTCACGTGATGCCATCGTTGTCTTGGTCCACAGCGGTGGTAAGATTTCTTTCAAAAGTTTCGTACGTGAACGATATAGGTCCTAGAAAGACGTTCTGCCATTGCATTTCGGCAGGGCTGAGACCTGCCACTCACACACATATATATAAAGTGTGTTGCAAAAAATTAGCAACTCATGTTTTTTTGCGATAATTTCGGCTTGGTTTATTTGAATGGCTTGAAATTTTAAGCGCATGATGTACATAACGAAACATGAGTATAGTGTTGATTTCATTGCAATTTCAAAATCAGTTCATACAGAAAATAAAAAAGTGTGAAAAAACAGTGTTGCAAAATATTAGCAACAATAACATGCTAACAACACAGCTCTTGTTTGTAAAGGATAGTCGATACTACAGCTGATATTCGATCCCAGGGATCAAATGTCAGGAATATTGTCTAGCTAAATCAATCGTTATATAGCTGCAAAATATTCTACAGCTCAGTCGTTGTTCCGAACTAACGACGAACCTTATGTTTAAACCATGGGTCGTACAAAGGATCTTTCGGATAACAAAAAGACAAGAATTGAGGCATATGCTGAGCTCGGTCATACAGTAACTGCTATAGCAACCAGATTAGGACGGCATAAGAGCACCATCAGCAGGTTCTTACACCCTGGAGTGAACCAAATGTGCAGATCTAACAGTGGGCGTAAGCCAGTTTTGACTATTCGAGATCGGCGAAGGATCATACAGTTGGCTACTCATGACCAAATGTCTTCTTCCAGGATCAGGACTACTTTGGGAGTGCCAGTGCACCGATCCACAGTGTACCGAGTGTTAAGTTCTGACAAAAACGTGCGATACGCGAAAAAGAAGCTTATGCCGCAACTGCAACCGAAGCACATTGTCGCACGGCGTGAATTTTCGCATAGATACCAAACTTACGATAACGAGTGGAAAAACATCGTCTTCTCGGATGAAAAGAAATTTAATCTCGATGGCCCTGACGGCTGTCAGTACTATTGGCACGACTTACGGAAGGAACCTAAATGGTTCTCGAAACGTGTGGCCTGTGGTGGCTCTGTGAAATATTGGGGCGCGTTTGGATATAATGGGAAGTCTGATCTAGTCGAGATTGTGGGCCGAAACAATTCTGACATGTACCAGCGCATTGTCGGTTCCCAGTTAGAAGCCCATTTCAGAAGAATTGGGGGACCTGACGCAGTTTTTCAACAAGACAACGCCACGTTTCATACTTCGGCTAGCACTATAGCCTTTTTTCAAGAACAAGGAGTGCCACTTTTTGACTGGCCGGCATTAAGTCCAGACCTGAATCCTATTGAAAATCTTTAGGGACATTTGGTTAAGCAGATTTACGCAAATGGTCGACAATATAATCATTTGTCGGAGCTCAAAGAAGCTGTCCAGCAAGCATGGACTAATATTCCACTTTCGTACTTACAACAGCTCATTAACTCCATGAAAGACCGAGTTTACGATTTGATTCAGAAGAAGGGACGAAAAACCCGTTTCTAGAATAAAATATGTAGTTTCAAATGAGTCATACAGCCCTGCTAAAAATCGAATACGCTGTAAGGCGCTATTGTTGCTATTATTTTGCAACACTGTTTTTTCACTTTTTTATTTTTTGTATGAACCGATGTTGAGATTGCAATGAAATCAACACTATGCTCATGTTTCGTCATGTACATCATGCGCTTAAAATTTCAAGCCATTCAAATAAACCAAGCCGAAATTATCACAAAAAAACATGAGTTGCAAATTTTTTGCAACACACTTTATATATATATATATATATATATATACATATTCATAAGTGCCTAAAAGTATTTTAATGTAGGTATTTTGATCAGCAGAGTGCCTCTGTTCCTTTAACGGTGTTGCATTTGTGTGTTAGACCTACAACGTTATTTGTGATTTGAAAATATTTAGAGTACGCCGACAACCCTGATGTGCATTGTTTAGTTAAATCGGATTTTGCTCATAACAAACAACAACCAAGAGCGACGGTGCCACTAAAATTGCCACTGATTTTATTTTCTATTCAACAATTTATGGTTATAAAGTACCAGACACAAAAGCTGAAAAATATCAATAACTCGCGCAATCATTCACAACTATATATAAAGAACGGGGCTATCATCAAGCAAGGAAACGGACAGCTGATTCTTAACCTCACGTGACACCTTTTTACCACTTTTTTTTTATTAAGGCGAGCACTGCCGAGTGTGCAAACGTATTGTAAATGATAAACAAATCATCACAATATTTGTTATATATTTATTTATATATATATATTATATATATATTATATATATATAATATATATATATATATATAAATATATATATATATAAATATATATATATATATTATATATATATATATATATATATATATTTATATATATATATATATATATATATATATATATATATATATATATATATATATTATATCTATATATATATATATATATATTTATATTTATATTTATTGTGTGAGGTTCAAACGTGTCGCGTCGATTCAAGCACGTGCTATTTAGCAACTCATCCCATGGCGCCGATTATAGAAGCGGCATTGCCTCTACACATCGCGAGAAGCAGAACCTGTCTTAGATATTCTCCCTCGCGGTGGTTTCCCGTTGTTACTACCATTATTCTGTCTAGATCCCGAATGAATTTAGCTGCTGATGGGTCTTAATGTTTCCATAGCCACCGGTACCATCAAAAGAGAGAAATACTTACACTCCCGCCGCCCGCGATTTATTACGCGCGAGCCTATGACGGGAGTGCCCGCCAGCCCGAATAGACAGGCCAGCAGCTCCCCCCCCCCCCCATCGAGGTTCGGAATGGGGGTACCACACTACTCCACCGTATCGATTAGACGCGTTCACCTCGCGATTCCGCGTTACACACCAGAATATTGCACCGTCCCCCTAAGGGGAGTTAGACCCACTCCAGCGCAGGGGTTCCCAGTGATTACGGGGCCAGAAGGTCCTCTCGACCGGTGGTCTGCTTTCATGTGGCCACTTCTCACTCGTTTTGCCTATTAAGCCAAGGCAGCAGGCGTCCCGGACGGTACCACCGGGTGTCACCCGGGGCATTAACCGTCCAGCCCGGGGGTCCTCGTGCAGAACGGTCCCCCCGTATTGGCAATAGCCTTAACAGCCCTCGAATGGGCCACGACAGGATGACAATATAAATTCGTTGACACCCAAATCTATCGTATGCCTTGCCCCCCGGTTAGTTAAAACACGGGAGTGTTACTGTTGGGAGTTTGTACCGTCTGACTAACTTACATAGGGGCCAGTGAAGGTCCCCGCAGCGCGCGGAAATCGCGCACCAGCAGACCAGGGCCGGTAAGAGAGTCATAGTTACTCCCGCCACCGGTACCAAGTAAAGACTGTTTTCGAGATCTGCGTTTATATATATATATATATATATATATATATATATATATATATATATATACCAGAAGGTTTTGTCCATTAGTGACGTCTACCCTGTTCAGCAGACTCTGGTGGAGACGAGAGTGTTCTTAACAAGAATCGTTTGCTATTGATGTGGCCTGGCGTACCGAAACTCAGTTCCTACTGAAAGGATTCTGTTATTATGTATTTTTGACGTATTATATAGATATTCGTATATTATCGAATTGTGTGGCGATGTTGCATTGATTAACGTATAATAACGTATATGTTAATCAATGCAACATCGCGTATTTTTGTGAGTAAAATAATATTGGAACCTGCGAAAACTCAGTTAGATTAATTTGTGTTCTTTCACTACGATTACAAAGGACCGAACTTACCGCAATGCAGTGCTTATATCGCCTTTCTAGTGAAGTTTTGATGCGACAGATCATTCAAACGGGTCCGCCTTTAGAATTATCTGAGAGGGTAATACTTTCAAAAAGGGTTAAAACTTGCATAACCGATACAAATATTTCTTGTAAAATCAGTACATATGCTATTATCTGTTTTGAGAGATTTTAAGTTATAATTTTCTAAATGTTCGGTGAAATAGGTAAACAAATTAAATCGTACATTATGTAAGCTTGCAGTGTAAGGAATTTTACCTTATGTATATGTATACACGTTACAACTAAAATCTTTACTACTCTGATAGACAACGTTTAGAAAAACGGAAACGCGTTTAGATACGAAAAATTTAAACGGCTTTTCGACGATCGTTACAAGATGTTCGGCTGGTAGCATAAGCGAGACCAAATAAACGCCTGCATTTTCTCCTCTGCATACTCTGTTTGCTGTGTGAGACAAACTCATAAAATTAACATCAAGACGTTTTTGTCGAGACTGTAATTAGACTATACCGTATGATGGTCGATCATTGCGGATTGCTCTGGTCGGCCCTGAAAAGGCTTAAAAGGCACGAAGCACACGTTAACACAACCTCGTAGTGTGCTTTCTCTGCCACTAAATTTGTTTAAATGGGATTCAATGATACTTTCCACGGGAGCAAGCTTACCAATTTGTCGGCAATCAGATCCTAAAATTATACGAAGAACAAGATTTTTCAATCTTCCGACGGGGACCAGGTCGTCTTAGGTACATTCATTTTTTTTCCATATTTTTAATAGCGGCTCCCAGCGCCTCTGGTTTCGTACGCCGCTTCATATTAAAGAGTTCACGTAGTGGACTCTTGTTGTATGGTGAGCACTGCCTACGTGTTTTCTGTGTATCGCCATGTCCAGATGGATGTGCTGAAACGTCCACTCCGGAGCTCTCCGGGAAAGAAACCTTTAGTATATCGGTTTCACACACTTATTTTGCGTTGGTCGCCTTGTTGCCGCCGGGGCGACTCATGTGCCAAAGCTGGAACTGGCCGGCTATTTCAACTCGGCTTTCGTTTTACCAAGAAAAGCCTGCCCGCCTGGAATTTAACACAAATTAATTAATAACTGGGCTAAGGCCAAATTAAAACTAAATAACGGTGCTGCTGAAGCCAGAGCAATGCGTTGCGCCAGTGTTCCTGCTGGTAAAATCACATAACGGCACGGGCTGGTTAACAGGAGCAGCTGAAGGCGTTGGAACGAGACGCCGCCCGTGTTGACAGTATGAGTCAATAGAAGGCGGAGCAACAACGGAGACGCCTAGCTGCCCAGAGGCCGTCAGCTTAAGACGGAGCCGCTAACGCTAAACAGCAGGCGCAGCAAGCGGCGATGTACATGTAGTATGATAGATAATGTTGACGGTTCCAGCCAACGGTGACAAACCGCCGCTAGACAACAGAAATTTACGGAAAAGTCCGTAACCTCATGGACAGGCCGGAAAAGGGTGGAAGAAGCCAGGGGCCAAGGCAGGCCACCCGCCGAAGCAGGCGACAGCCGAAGGACGTGATACGAAGGGTAGTGCATCTGCGGATAAGAGGCGTTAATCGGACGCTCTAAATGGAAAGTGCTAACATAGATCTGGGTGGGCTTACGCAGCGTAAAAGTGCCCGTGCGGAGAGCCTCAATCAATCAATTCACGTAGCTGCTTGGATGGCTAGCAAAAAAGCTAATTAAAGTAGGTGCTATTTGGCCCTTACAGTTTCTAGGCTTCGTCATCCGTGCTGCTTGAAACGATAATGATTTTTACAAGATTACAAAAAGCTAGCGTTGCGAAATATCTCAGAATTGTGTCTATATCTTGGAAAATGCAACCACGTAGTGAAATACATAAAATTATAGATTATGGCAAGGTTTTCAGAAGTTATTTTTGGTCGGCCTGCGTAAGGGTTCGGCAATGGCTGGGAGGAGGGGATTTACTGGCGTTGGAGCAGGGTTTGGCAACTCTGCAATGGGAGAAGGGTCTGGCGATTCTGCAGCTGAGAGGAGGGGTTTTACTGGCGATGAAGCAGGGTTTGGAGATTCTGCAGTGACGCCTTCAATAGCTGCTGAAACTGCATGATGTCGACGGCGTTTGCCACGTATTGCTGTGTACATGCGAGGCTTTATATACAGTGGTTGGGCTAGTACCAGAACGTTTGTAAAACAGATATGAGCATTGTTCTCTTAACGAGAACCGAGGAAATTGCGTCTCTATGATATGTGAGAGCTTTACGTGTTAATAAGTTTTCCCGATGCAGGGCGAAGTAATCCTGTAGGTGCACTATCACCTTTGCCTACGAGTGGATTGACGCCGCATGCAAGGTGTGTGTCGTTTAAAAAGTCGCTTAACGCTCATCTTAGGTAAAAGCCGCCTAATGCTCACCTTAGATGAAAATCGTTTAACGCTCACCTTGGGTAGAGTCAGTCTCGCATTCTGGCACCTCCGTATCCGAATATTGATGTAGCCGATGCTGTTAGTACATGTTTAGCAGGACTTAACCTATGCCTGCGCACATTAGCATGCGGCAACTTCAAATGTCGCATAGATAGCGGCACCACCGGCGATAGTCCTGAGTAGCGGGGTCTGCTATGTTATAAGATAAATATCATGTATAACAAATAAAACATATATATATAACAACCAATACGCTTGGTCTATCGACCTTCTGTTTATAAGTACATAACATCAGCTGAAATTTTAAGGATACGATGTCCCTAGCGTTCAAGCTCGAAAGCACCTAGCTGGCGTTTTTGCGTGTGCCCAGCCATGGCCGTGCCAGGCGTTGGCCCACCCTATTTCAGCGTCTTGATTTGCGTGCTCTTCTGGGCTGCTAAAATTGGGTGGAGGCATTATTCAGAGGAACCGCGCTAATGAGGTGGCCGTGAAGGCGGCACATATTGAAAAATGAAGATAGCGTAGGCGGTTACGGCTTTGGTTTATCAAAACTTGCCACTCAAAACGTAAAAAAGTGTTGGAGTTAAAAATGTTGCAAAAAGCTCAAAAGAGCAAAACGTATTCAGATACGCAAGAGATATACACCCTGAGTCCTAAATAATTGCAGATGGATATATAGACAATATGGATATAGATAGCCCAACTCTACGTCAAATTATGGCGTCGAAATGCCATTTTAAGAACGCCTTCGTCAAGATTATCGTACAGAGAATGCTGGTATTTTTGCCGAGGCAGTCGATTGGCTACGGTAGATCAAATCATCGGTAGTAGCCAACCGGTGGAATTTGTCAACTCGTTGCCGTATTTAAGCCACGTATCAATTGCTCTCGCGTACACGATAAAATATATTCGATAGATAAAATATAGTCGAAGGCTACCCCTGTGTGTTACAGTTCGACTATTTAAACTTAAAATTGTGCCAATAATAAGGTATAACCTTGGCAAGGTTTGATGTTATTTCTCAGTGGCAGATTTTGCACAAGAGGTGCTTTTCAGTACAAATGAAGCGGCTCTCTGCTTGGCGCGTTTGACACGGCTCCGATCCGTGTGCCTGCTAGTAGGCTGCAAGCTAGCAGTGGAAAACAATTAGGATCAGGTCTGAAGTCATCAGTTACTCAGCTTCTCAAGTAATTCTTGTGGGAACGGTCAGATAAGCTGGCGGAAGCCATAGAATAGGTATTCATATACATGTGCACCATTTCAGGAACTTATGAGATTAATAGCCGTCACATGTACGCAGTTAACATTGTGACAAGTTACCACTACCTAGAAGGTTTCATTCGAGGGTTTCGTCAGTTAGGGACCATTGTATTAGCGCTTGTTTTCTATTCACGTATTTCAGGTACCCGAATCGAGTTATTAGGTATTTTAGGTATCCGATCGCGCTCGCAAAAGACGCAGCATTTATTTTACTATTATTGTATCGCTTATCAAAGTTATCGTACCCATGGGTACAAAATAAACTACATCTGCTAGTTCTGCGTGCTTTTGCATGGTTTGTCACTGAGTTTGGTTTCCCTGCCTACCACTTACGTAGGTGCATCCACTCTCCCAAAATCGTAATATGCATCCTACAAACATATATATATATATATATATATATATATATATATATATATATATATATATATATATATATATATATATATATGTATACAATCTGCAACAGTATATTACTTGATTTCTCTGGTCTTATATTTTTGACGAGCTTAAGTGTCTTCTGAGCTCTAACGCATAAATTAAGACAAAAAGAGCATGCTCTTCAAAGGTTTTGCCTATCCTCGTGATGATGTCAGCTTGTCCTGCATACTTGCAGACACCTGTAATGCCATAAATCTCAATGCGTTTTTGTCGTTTTTAACACTGTCACGTTTCTGGTCCAAAATCACACTAACTTCTCAAGCACACAACTTCTCAACTAACTTCTAATACCTTTACTTAGACTTAGGTATTAGACAGGTATAACCAAGGTCAACCGATTGCCCTGCGTGTTAACACTAGCATAAGAATGGCTACAAATATATATTTGTTCAGTACTGTTGCCATTATAAAAAACGTTCAGGAAAGGGGCAAATGCGTTTACGTACTCATAACTTATTTTGCACGATTTGTGTCGCGTGTAATGTTTATTTTTAACATAATATATTATACAATGACATCAGTTTATTATCATAAACCATGATATCATATGCTTTATTATCATAAAGAGGGATGTGTAGTAGGATGATTCATGCTTTTATATACGCTGCCTTACGTATTCCTGCAGGTCTGTGCCTGTGACACGTAACAGTAACGTGAGTGAGAACAATCTGGATTTGCATGCGCCCATTTGCCCATCCGCTAAGCAAAATAAGTGCGAGTTCGGAATTTCATACTCGGAGAAGGAACATGTGAATTATGAATTCTAAATGAACTTTCTTGCTTGAGTCGTCGGTCATCTCTTCCACCCCGTTTTATCGAAAAATAAAACGTACATGCGTGGGCTTCTTGTGCATGCAAAAAGATGGCACCGTTGTCTATGTTAGTCTACCCCTTGCTTGTACTCCTAGTCTGATGCGATTGCAGCGCGCACAGCAGACTGAATCAAATATGAAGACGATAGGGCGCAGGATAAGGTCTAAGAGTAATGTATATGTGGTACAATCCTGAGAAGCATTTGCACAATCCATGTTACGCTCATGTAAAACTAGGCTGAAGGATAACGGAGTAAAACTCATCCAAACCATCGTAGAATACTACCCCTCTAATAATAAGTCAGATCGTACCTTTTATAATGTTATTTTTGGCTTCTTAGGACATCTGTACAAAAACTGTTTTCTGATTCTGATTAACTAGTCATACCACGTCAATCCATAAGAAAGGCTCGAAAACGAAGGTTGAGAACTGCAGGCCCTTTTTGCAATGCTAATCGAGGAAACTTATACAATACAGCTAGCGTTCTGCATAGACGGAGCTACGATCCTAATGCCTCATGTCAACACAGACTAAAATTACGAAACGTATCTAATTAAATAGGCTTTTTCCGTAACAGATATAAATCAGAGGATCTTCGCCTAAACGTGAATCGAACTACAGCTGTAAGACACGCTCTGCGATTATCTATATGACGAAACGCGTCATGTATCAAGAGGCCAAATTATATTTGTACGGGCGACATTTTTTAGCTGGCTACTTAATGGTGATATGACCTTTGAGAGCAAATCACTAAGTATCGACGTCACGTTACCCAGTTACGTCCAACGTCTCCCTATATTGTGTTGACAGGGCCATCCTGCACGAATCCAGTTGAAAGGGTAGGCCGTTTGAATCGCTCACACACATTGTAGTACTTATTTAAGCCCGACGTTCGTTTTTGGACTTAATTGCAGTGTGCCCTATATTTTTACGCGGTTACTACCTTACCTTAGATGCTACATCATAATTATAATAAAGTTTACCTCGAGGGTTGGCTAGGGCCCCTCTCTTTAGCGCATACTTCTTGGCCATGCTCGCTCGCTGCCAATGGATGATTAGACGGATCTCATAGCTCATGCAGAGAGATACTCTTTTGGCCATGCTTGTGGTTGGTGGTCGTTCTGTTGCCTTCACTGCCTTGTAGTTTCAGTCCTTTGCCAGCTACGTACACACTAAACAGGTTCGTTATCCATGCCTTCGTCGCCGTAGTAATGCACAGCATCGTCGATTTCTTTCGCGAAGCAAAGACGACTTTGCCAAAAAATGCGAACTCTCCAGCTGTTCGTCGATGCAACGTTGTCGACACGCTGAAGTTTCCGGATTATGGAGATCCGACGCGCATCCGTTGTTAAATTATTCACATCGAGACGGCGCTCGATAGAGTCTCGTTCGCTGGCTTTGCGCCGTACCTTACACTTCCTCTCGATACGAAAATATTGCTTGCATTCGAGGAATCATACTGTATCCGTGTGTGAGAGATGTGGACAGAGCGTTGATCGTACGTGCATATAGGTCCTGCATTGTATTTACATATGTAGGTATATGTATTGTAGATATGCAATATATGTATATGTATATATATATATATATATACAAGGTGTGTTCAAAAAGTATCGCGACTTTTGAATTTTCGCGGGTTACGTATATTCGAATTTCGATTTTTTGTGGCGTTATGTTGGTACTCATGTCTCTCACTTATGCCGACAAGTTCGGCCATTTTGAATGTTCACTTAATTGTTGACAGCTGCTTTGCTTGCACGTGTTTTGGATCGTCTTCGATTTTTACCTATTCAAAAAAATTGATCAAAGAATCTGTATCAAATTTTGTGTGAAAAACGAAATTAAGTGCGCGGATGCATTCCGAATGTTGACTGTGGCATACGGAGAAGCTACCTTGGACCGAAGCAACGTTTATCGGTGGTACAAAATGTTCTCAGAAGGCCGAGAAGATGTGAACGACGAAGAGCGTGCCGGACGCCCGAGCACTTCAACAACAGACGAAAAAATTAATGAAGTGGAGAAAATGGTATTGGCCAATCGTCGACTCACCGTTAGAGAAGTTGCTGAGGACCTAAACATATCGATTGGCTCGTGCCATTCGATTTTTATCAATGATTTGGGCATGAGACGGGTCGCCGCGAAACTCGTACCAAAATTGCTCAATTGCGACCAAAAACAGCATCGCATGAACATTGCTAATGAGATGTTGGACTCTGTCCGCGACGACCCAAATTTGCTCCAGAGGGTCATAACTGGTGACGAAATGTGGGTTTATGGTTATGACGTGGAAACCAAAGCTCAATCATCTCAATGGAAGCTGCCGCACGAACCAAGACTGAAAAAAGCGCGCCAAGTTCGGTCGAATGTGAAAGTTTTGCTGACAGTTTTCTTCGATTGCAGGGGCGTGGTGCATCATGAGTTCTTGCCACAGGGTAGAACGGTCAATAAGGAATATTACCTGCAAGTTATGCGCAATTTGCGCGAAGCAATCCGCCAGAAACGCCCGGATTTGTGGATGAACAAAAATTGGCTTTTGCACCACGATAACACCCCTGCTCACACATCGTTGCTTGTGCGCGAGTTTTTGGCCAAAAACAACACACTAATGATGCCGCAGCCACCGTATTCCCCAGATCTGGCCCCCTGTGACTTTTTCTTGTTCCCTAAACTGAAGAGGCCCATGAAAGGACGACGTTACGCTACGCTTGACGAGATAAAGACGGCATCGAAGGAGGAGCTGAACAAGATTAAAAAAAATGGTTTTTTGAAGTGCTTCGAAGATTGGAAAAACCGTTGGCACAAGTGTATAATATCTCATGGGGATTACTTTGAAGGGGACAAAATAGATATTCATGAATAAATGAATAATTTTTGAAAAAACACAATACTTTTTGAACACACCTCGTATATATATATATATATATATATATATATATGTGTGTCGTATATACCATAGCGCTGGAAATTAGAAATATAGTTCTTTTATGGTCAATGGCATTTTGTAAGCACATACTGCAAGGTGCTTGCACAGTGACGTATTTAACCTAAGCTTACGTTACTTTGTCGTTAAGTTACGAGTAGTAAGTGAGCTAATACGATCACTGCCGCTACATTTGCACTCTGTTTCAAGTGGCGCTTTTGATCGCTGAGTAGCCTTCAAGCTGCTTTTAACTGCCGTGCAGCTTACTGTGAATATTTTCTCTAATAGAATAATCGTTTCCTTGAAGTCTTGCGCCGTTTCCTTAAAGTTCCTTTGGCGTAAACGAATGAGTCAGTAGGGCCCGAAACGATATTTGCATTGTATTTTGTATTTGATAGCAGAATTTTCGTCATAAAATGGTGCAAAAAGGCATTTTTGCATCTCCTTTTTGATGATCGCTCGCCGGATGCATGAGCCGGAGCATGATTTGCTCGCCGGACCGCTGCCCAATGGCAGGGCGGTGTTGGCGGCGCTGACAACACTCAGCGCAACTTCTAATCAAAGATTCATTGTGGAAGTACGGAATGAATCTGAACGAATTAGCTACAACGTCTGCCTCTGCATTGGCTGCTTCGACATTGCTGCTGTTTCCTCTTCTTGCGTTAAACGGAGAGCATCCCGGCTGCAGTCTGGCTGACGATAAGCTTCCCTAAGCGGCAACCGAATGATGATACGGAGGAGGAGGGGGATTTCTACGACAGGACGACGTATCCAAGTCGAACGTGTTAGGCGGGGAGGCGGAAGGCACAGTAATTAGTACTAAAAGCTAATAAGTTTCGAAGAAAGTAGGTCATCATTTTGGGAGAGAATAAATCCGAATTTTAGCAAAACGTAAATCATAGCTTTGGGACAAAGTAGATCATAATGTTTGCAGAGCAGGATAACCGCATTTAATCTGCCTCGATCCTCTTGAATTCCAAGTTTGTGAACTCCACAGAGCTTGCATGAAACTTAAAGCTTAACCTATTTTCGACTGAAAAACGACCGCCGTCTACAGTGGTATTCGACAATGGTGTCAAATCGGTCCATGTCTAGATTTGGTTGCAAATATTTCATATTTGGCTGCCATCGTGTTATTGAGTAAAGCTACTATTAGCAACACAACGTGGTCCTCCTGCCTATACGACTATCCGTTTATAGAGTAGTAAAGCTACTCAAGAATTTGCCGCTAACGCAGTACGCAAAGACAGGTAAGGCCTAACTGCAGAAAGCTATCACTCTCACCAGCTTAACCATGCCGGGCGACCTAGAAATGATAGTTTGCGGCAGTCGCTTCTTGCTCGTGGCGCACTCCTCACTAACTGCGGTCGTAAAAGCTGCACTTCTGGAACGTCCTCAGATACTCGAGGACGGAATATATGCTTATAGCGACGCACGGACCTACACCAGAATCCTATTAGCTTTTAGAGTTGGCTTTCTGCTGGCTGTCGCTGCTCATGTTTCAAGCGAAGGTTATTTTGCCGCTACGCTCGTTTAGTATTGGAAGCCTTTAATTCTTGCCTTGTCCTGTTCTGGGATCAAAGACCTCGTCAGCTTATTTTGGTCCATTAAGGTTCTCAAAGACTTTTTTCCACTACGACACAAAAAATAGAACTGGACATTTCGATTAATGCGGCAAACCCCGTAAGGAACGAAACGGCAATTGATGAGAAATATATAGACGTGCAAAAACTGCGATTGACAAAAACATGAACAAACATGATGAAGGGACCTTGCGCTTAAACGCCCCTTCACATGAGCTTCTACGAGCACCTCGGACTCACCAAAAATCTGCTCCGTGAATACCTCGCGACATGTTACAAGTCGAAACTGAGGCTACTTCTGACTCGAGAATTTCTGACGAAATTCGCTGAGAGTCCTGTCTAGTATGTTCTTGCAGCTTGTCACAGGTGATGAGACTTGGACATAGCACTTTAGTTGTGTGTCAAATCTTGCACTGGTCAGGAGTTGAAGGCCCTCTACCCACAAAAATGAAACGCCACTGGTTGACTGGCAAGAAAATGGCCTTCATCTTCTTCCTCAGAAGCTAAATTGTGGCGATTGTCGGACACCGGAAACGGCGGTACAGTTGCCGGGCGCCAACGTGATGCGTCTGGTTGCAAAACCTGGGTCTCGCATACAAGAGGTTAGCAACATTTTAAGCTCAGGCGCATGCTTGCGGATCTAAATAGGCATCGAGCCTCGGAGGTGAGAGTTAAAAGTGTTTTTTTTTTTTTTTTTCTTTGTAGTGTTCTTGAAATCAACTTTAACAGCCTTGCACTTCATCTGAAGGAAGTTATGCGCAGCGTTGACGACATCCTCGTCTCCTAACTCGGGTTCTAATCCTAACTGGCAAGGCCGTAGTAATTATCTGAGTCGGCGTTGGATGCGTCTGAAGGCATTTTCCTTCATAATGTTTGTCTATATTTCATAAAACTAGTAGTCATAGTATGATAAAACCGTGCTCATGGACATCAGCGTGGTCACTACGGCAGAATGAAAATATAGATCATTATAAGTCAAAGATCTAGAAAGACGCAGTCACTTGGCTACGACAACCTGATGTCAAGCCGTCAAGCCGGGATAAAGACGGGATAGAATTCAAAACAAGTCTATAAAGGGGGGGAATCTAGGATAGCAGTGTCCGT
Source organism: Dermanyssus gallinae (assembly GCA_003439945.1). NCBI lineage: Eukaryota > Metazoa > Arthropoda > Arachnida > Mesostigmata > Dermanyssidae > Dermanyssus > Dermanyssus gallinae. The sequence goes on along the minus strand of QVRM01005420.1, from coordinate 32,678 downwards.
TAAGCAGCGCAGGCACAGACAGCGTCGGTTGGCGGCAATGCCGAAGCAGGTTAAATACATGGCGCCAAATAGAAGATGCCGCCACCCTTCTAGCGAAGACGCAGGAAGTCACAAAATGCGCGGGCAATCTGTGCGTATATAAGGAAGCATGAGAATAAATGAGTTAGTAGTCGTTGGTGCGAGCCAGGCAGAGGACGTGTGTTGCTTGAGCAAGAGGATGGCGAACTTGTAACGGTTGCCGGCCAGCCATAGGGGTGGTGGATACTACAAGGATAAGTACGACGCAAACGATAACGGCGACATAAAGGGCTTAGATGAAGAGGACGAAAAAGACCGCTTCATAACGCCGTGAAGAAAAGAACCTCACTTCAAATAAAAATCCAAGGCGATCTTTTTCGGCAGCGAATTCCGCGACTTTGCGACGGCATGAAAAGAAATGTTCGTGAGGCCCGGATGACACGCAACGGTGAATTGGTTGTAAAGCTAGGCAACGAAAGGGCTGTGCCGGGGGGGCATCCCCGATCGAAGGGACATGTCCTTCGATCGTTATGGCTGCCCCAGCTGGGGCTCGCCCAGCTTAGACGTCAAAGCTCTCGTTGCTTCAATAACGCCCCGAGTGCAGGATACGGTAACTGCTCAGCTGGAAACTACAGTGAGAAGGAATGTTTCACAGGTGCTTTCGAACGTGATTCTACAGACCACACAGTTGCAATTCTTCGGAATTTGCCTATCATGTCTACAGGTCTCCCAACGCTGACCTCACCAGCCCTCTCTATGATTTCCTTTACGAATCTCCTGCAAAGTGGCCTCGCCAGTCCTCCGGAAATATCCGCTTTCTCTATGCAAAACTAACAATTAGAGTCGCTATAGCTTTTCCTGTTCACACACATGACATTATTTTTTTAACTTATTGACTGGTTACTAGTTTTGACAAAATGTTGTACTCGTTACTCATTTTTCACCTTAAGTTTGAAAAATCTGTTCCAGGTGATTACGCACGGTGCACGCGAGAGCATGATTAGAGGGATTCCTTTGAGCTACCGGTCTCACAAATTCTGTTGCACGCCCAGTTGTGCGTCTAACAGCAGCTCTTATAAAAAAAACTGCGTACTTGTCTGCGTAGCCTTTTAGGCAGGGCAAAACAACGTGAGTCCAGTTTTGGTTGCATTGATCACCAGACCGAATATTTCAAACATAAGAACAGCACCCTCTACTACCTGCATGGCCTTCTGTACGTCAGCCTGCAATTTAATTCTGAGGGAATCAGCTGGTTCTGATTACATCACCATTCTCACTTTTATTTCCTTCATATTGAGTATTGCAATATATTCTGATTACAATACAAACACGCCGCTATTAATGCAATTATGTCGTTATAAAAATCCATCGTTAGCAACTAAACGTTTGCCTCTTATTAACTTCTTGGCTATTGTCTTCGTCAGATTTACGGTTAGTCTTAGCTCAGACGTGACGGCCGCATGAAGTCTGGCAATGCCTGTTGAACCTAAAAGCGACTTTTGCCGTAGACGACAAGATCCTCTGTGTACAATATCACGTCTACCAGGTTCCTCAGACACCCTGGATTTTCAAGGGTAGGTCCTTAATAAGAACTGAGAAAAATAACGGTCTTAAGTTGTTACACTGCGCCACTCCCGTTGTCCGGAGAAAAGGGTGCAATTCGGACAAAATGTCATCTATTCGGATTGCTTTGCAGGGCAGCCACTTATGGGTTAGGAATTAGCTGCTTCAACAAGACGCCAGTGAGTGCGACTTGTTTCATGAAGGGATGATGGACGTTGAACTACCAGACGTTCGCCACCACGCTCCCGGCACACAAAACGGTCGCAAGGACAATCTCTAACTCCTCGGTGTCCCTATCTTTCCTTAAGGAGCATCTAGTCTGCCTACGGATGCACGCTCTCTGTCCCTGGTTAGCGCTCAGGCGGTTTTTTTCTTGCTGCGCCATTTGTTTGGTGCATAAAGGAGCGCGCCCTTCTTGAGGGCAAGTCCAAGCGATGTGAGAAGGTGTGCCTGAACGTTTTTCTCGACTGGTTTACATGTTTCTGTTGCCGGTCATTCTCAGTGGTCTTGGGCTAAGAAGGCCCTCGGGCTTTGCTTTACCTGGATTTCTCTTTTGACGTTCGCTGGCTAGGGAATTGCTTGACCCCTCCTCGGACAGGACTTTCCAGTAGCTCACTAGTGCGAAGCCGTTCAGGAGTAGCAGCTTATCTTCATTGACTCAGGTTTAGAAAAAAAAGATAGGCAAAGCAATCGGCGTAAATCAATATTTTTCCGTTCTCTCATCATGAACGAAGAGCCATATTTGGCAGAACGTCCGACTGTATGGCAATCTTGGCATCGCAGTGTTATGATTAGGTGTGCAGCCTCTGCCTAGACCTTAATGCTTTCTTCACTTACCCTTGCTCTTGTGGCATGATATGTGGTTGATGCAAAAGGTCGCTATAAGCTAGGCTGCGAAGAGGCGGCACCCATAAAGGAAGGACACCACAACACTGTAAATGATGCGTTCCTCAGAGCCTTCAGGTAGGCAGGTTTTGCCGTGCGCGCCGAGCCGACACATTTGTGTAAAGAAAAACATAGGACAATACACGATGACCCTGACTCTCTGGGGCGTGGGGAAACTGCCAATCTGGAACATGTTGATTTGGAAAAATTATGCGGCGAGCTATACGGCAATCTTCAATACGAAAGGTGGCAATGCATTTGAAGCGTAGAGGGACAACATAGCCATTACGAAGCCATGGAAGAAGGGCCGCACCATCTGCTTTTCTCTGCCGTTCTCCTTCAATCAGCTCTATCCCTGACTATCATTCCGCATCTCTACCTGCGGTTGGATAGGGGGATGCCTTTTTGTAATCCGTCCTGTGAGGGTGCGTCGAGACCATGAGGGCCTGGCTGCTCCCCTCCCCCCTTCCTTGGCTCCTCGTCTCGACCACTCTCCCGAGAGACCCGATCAAACCTCTCCCGCCTGGCCGTTTCCTTGGCTGTCTTGAGTGTCAAAACGGCGTCGAACAAGTTCGTCGCCTCCCTCCATGCCTCCGCGGAAGTCATCATATGGGCGACCTCCTCATTGATGGGTCGGCCTCTCACAGCGGTTAGTGCTGCGTCCCGTGCTTCCCTGAGAGCATCACACCGTAGAACAGTATGCTCTACGTTGTCCGTTTCTCCAGAGTCGCACAGTACGCAAATATTGCGGATGGCCTTCTTGATCCTTGACAGGTAGCTCTGTAACTGGCCGTGCCCGGTCAGAACCTGAGTCGTCCAGTAGGAAAGCTCCCCGTGTCGGCGGTCATACCATACCCTGAGGTCCGGTATCAGACCAGCTCCCTGTGGTCACACCGGGTCTTACCTGCGCCCATTCCTCATGCCAGGCCGATATAGTGGCACTCCTGGCCCTGGTGAGATCCAGACCTTCGTCTAGATACATTTCACTTCGTTCAGCCACTAGGAGGTCCCATGGCAGCATTTTGGCTAGGACCAGGAGAGCTTCGGTCGAGACTGTTCGATACGCCCGGCTTACCCTGATTGCCAGCGTTCGTTGGGTCGACCTTAGTGTCCCCCTATATTTCGCCGTTCGTATTGCCATGTCCCCTCAGACTGGGGCTGCGTATAGCGCCGTTGATTCGGCTACCAGGAGCCTTCTTTTCACATCAGCCACCCCACCGACCCTAGGATGATCCGCGCCAGGTTCAGGGAGACCCTTTGGGCCTTTTGGGCCACGTACTTATGTGTGCCGATCCATTCAGTCCAGTGCCTAGCATGACCCCAAGGTACTTTACCTTTTTTTTTATTTCTATCGGGTGGCCCGCCATCACGAGCTTAATGCCGGTTGTCCTCTTTCTGCCTGTTAGGTACATCTGCTTATTCAGCATTTAAAACATTATGCGTGTGGGGACGGGAGGCCATGGCCATACACGTGGATAATCGGTTCTAGTGCGCAGTACACCTTCCTCGTATAAGAAATAGCCTCGTTGCCACATAATCTATATCATAGCTCAAATATTCGTCGGACCAGTCACCTCTTACAGCTTCCACTTTTTTTGCCAGATTATGAACAAACTAGCTCTACCACAGCTTCTAGGCACGATAGTCTCCTAATATATTGCCATTAAATGATACCTGCTCTCTAGACTAGAGTAGTACATTTCTTATTACATTTCCTCTACTTATTATTACTCTATACAATTGCGTTCCAATACTATTCTTATTTACAACACCATTTCAATATTATTGCCTTATTTTGTTTCATTGTAATAGCATTTCTCTATGTGGTTGCACTGCAACCTAACCAGTGAGAAGTAATACAATCGCGAGAACAACAACAACAATGGTTGAGTGCTCGGCCGAACAGGAAGACTGCGATAGCTCGGTCTAGCAAAAGCTCAGCGGGCGCGATTTTCAGTGCACTCGGGCTCTGCGTATATTGATGTGCCATTGCTTGATACGGTTTATCATTGGGGAGATATCCATTGATTGTGTTTGTTATACTTGGTTACTCGTTATACTTAGTTACCAAAAAACAATTGTTCGCTGCGCATAATCCGCCTGCGTCGGCCGCTTGGGACAGCGGAAACAACGTACTATACCCTCGACTGCTGAGTCTGACAACTAGCGTGTAACGAAGACAACAGCACCACAAGTAGCTTTAGCTATGTCAGTATTAACAGCAACAACAACTACAACAATGGCACTAGCAGTTGAGGCGACACGCGCACTGATCCAATCGGCGCGATTGTGTCACGATGAAGATTTTCCTGTCACCACTCAGCAAACGTTCGACAGACCGAACCACAGGCTAACCACACATTCTAGATGAAGATAAAGCCGAAAATACATACGTACACACTCACACATGCACACGAAACAGTGGTGGGATAGACGTAGCTGTCCGTCAGTGCACGTGGGGCAATGCGGGGGCTCTGGGGCGCGGATGGGAACAAAGGAAAAGTCTGCGTCCCTATGTCCCAGTGCGCACGCTTAAAGAAAGCATTTCGACCTTGGCGGCACAACGGCGACTCGGGACTTTGACGGCGGCCTGACTGGCTGTTGGAGTTTTTATTGTTGCGGCAGCGGCATCGGTAATGGCGGCAGTGGCGGCTACTGGCGGTTGTTGTCACTGAAGGCAAACGGGAGCCGGGTTCTTGACGGGAAAGGCAAGCGAGCGAACATCGGGACCCTGTGGGGACCCTGTCGTCCTGTGCGCAGGGATTGGTTCTAGTCGTCCAGCCCAGGCCAGCAATCTCGCAGCAAGGGAAGGCTAAGGCAACGTGGCTGACGCCGCCGTTTCGATGCTTGCAAACAGATTTGCGTGTCGCCGTTATTTTTCTCACCGCCTTTACTCTGTATCTCTGTAAATCCTCTCTCGTTATCTAGTAGCCTCTATGTATCCTTTAGTCTTTGTCACACACTCTCTCTCTCTCTCTCTCCTCCCTCCTATCTCTATTTTCTTTACACCCCCTCTGTCTCTAGCTCGCCGCTTCACGCAGCCCTTAAAATACTTCGGCCTTTTTGCTCGTTTTATGTTTTTACCCATCGCGTCGCCCGCCACTCACTGCCGCAATCACTCACCGATTGGAACCCCTTGGAACCCCTTCATGTAGGGGGCGCTCGACAAGAGCCACCTTGTTGCCGTTCTGCCTCCTCTCTCGGCGCCATCCAAAGGATTTAAGGCCGGCTAAAGCTAAGAAACGGAACACAACCCACCACCGGGCTGGATGAAGGGCCCGTCCGTCGGTTCCACGAGGGGCGAGCAAAGGGGGAGATGGCGGCACGGGATGTAGGCATTACCGCCGCCACACACTTGTTGCAGTGTTAATAATAAGCGGAAAAACTCGAACTCCTAAAACAACTCGAGGGAAATATCTAAAAAGGGCCGCATTCGGACCTTTTCATTATTTGCTGCAAACGTTGATTTGTTGTTGTCATCTTTTGTTGTCGTTTTTATTGTTGCTGTTATCGTCGTTGTAATTGTCCCAAGTGGTAGTTATCTTGGCGCTGCCAATGCAGCTTGTTGTGGCTGTATTGGTTCTGTTAATTGTGGAGGCATATACATCTATGTATTTGCAAAAATCTCTTACGGATGTTTCGGATGTATATTTATTTATATATAAAGAAGATCTCCTGAAATGTGTCCAACAGACTTTGGAATCTAGTACACATCGACAGAAAGAATATGTTTTTTAATGGAAGAAAGAGGCGGAAATGACTTTTAAAAAGTATTGAGCATGAAAGCCAAAACATAAAAATGGCAAAAAATCTGATTTATTTGCATTGATTTAGTTATATAACTTTTTTTATGTTAGCACTTTAAAGTGAATTGCAAAACAAATTGTATTTCTTGGCTTTCGCAATATCAGATTTAGTGAAGATTTTTCTGAATAAAACGCTTAATACAAATTTTTTTTGGTAATTATTTTGGCTCTTACTCCAAAATAAGACAATTGCACTTCTTGTTCTATTGGAAAGAAATATTGTTTGCTGTGTTGTACTAAATCCAAAAGCTTATTGGACGAATTATTGAAGACCCTATATGTATGTATGTATATATTTATATATGTAAATATATGTATATATATATATATATATATATATATATATATATATATATATATATATATATATATATATATATATATATATATATATAATATATATATATATATATATATATATATATATATATAATATATATATATATATATATATATATATATATATAACCTACCCAGTAAAAGGGACAAACATATATATATATATATATATGTATATATATATGTTTGTCCCTTTTACTGGGTAGGTTGAATTTGCCAGTATTGTCCTCGTTGGAGAACTATCGATTGCCTTTGAGCTGTAGCAGCCAACATGCGCGGTAAAAATGCATGGTTTTCATTTTAGACAAGGTAAATGCCGGAGTGGAATTAAATTAGCCATGACATGAAAAAAACCGTACACGGGCAATTGCCTTACGGAAAACCTTTTTAAAAAAAACAAGGATTTAAATGCTCTGAATCAGTAGGAACACATCTGGTCAAGCAGCCTTCTTTGAGGAGACTGCACTTTTTCTTCACTTTTTCACTTTTCATATACAATTTCTAGAAATTTTTCCATTTCCAAGAATTTCCATAAATATACTAGTATACATTTAACAAATAACGGCTTCGTTGTAAAACACTATAGTATAATGAAAACGGCGGCACATCAAAACGTATAAAGTACACCTGGGGCACGTTATGCGTTTGGATGTGCTTAATTAATGCGCAGCGTCATTAGCCTGACGGGCATGTTTTCAATGGGTTGATATCTATACAGAAGATACTTGTAGCATCCTGCGAGTGCCAAACAAGTAGACAACAAAACTGCGAGCGAAACTTGCACTTGTTTCTACTCTCTGGGCCCTCTGAAACAGAAAAGTTTTGAAATCCGGACTAAACAACCACAATGAACAAAACAGTTCTACCGGAGCAAAATTCTAGTAGAGTCCATTGAACCTTTTTGCGCTGTACTTTGCACGCGTCTATAGTAGTATGTAGGTTTTGTACATGCGGAATCAATGATTTTCTCTACAGTAAGCAACACTGTTACATATACACAGTCGACACGTAGGCAGTCGTCACACGCACGGTGTCGAATTAAGTTTATCGCGACTTGCGGCTGGTTAGTACAGCATATGGTATAAAGTGGGTTTGCTTTGAGTCGATGTACTTCTAATCCGCCAAAATCATCGACCGATGGCATTTTATAACATTAGGGAAATTATTTACACGCGTTCACACGCGCTGAGAAGAATGCGACATATATTTTGATTTAATTTGAAGAATGCGGACTTTGTCTAGCTTCTCGAGTTTGAAGACAGCGAGGTACGCCGCTCGACCTGGATTCCGTATAAAGCCACTGATGCCACATTCAAAATTTGCGTATGTTTATGCACTTAGTGCTGCTTTTCTAAGGGAGACATAGCGGTCATGGTCTTTCAAAACCTCTCAGCAATATGGTGATTAAAAGCAGCACCTTTCACAAAGATGTGCAGATTTAGAAGTAGCGAAAATCAGTACCAAAGTCTACTGCTTCTCCGGAGAGTGTTAACGGGTTAAGCTGCGACGGGCCAGTGACCCGTTTTCTTCTGAACTTGATGGTCCTTAGTATTTATTCTTAATCGATTTTCAATGCAGTAACTCCCCATGGTTAAAGCTTCACCGCACATCTTTTTTGATATAACTAAGAAATGCAATGCGATTTATATCCTCAGCATATAGTATCCCGACTGAATCTCGTGAGATGGTTCGATGAGATGGTTCGTTGTTTATGATATAATTATGACTTTACTACAGACAGTAACAACACCATTAAATAAGCCTCATAACATGATAACATAGAAGTTAGCGCCATTCGTCTTATTTTCGACCCTATGCATCAGTGAACTGGAAAACAATGCTCGCAAATGCAATATCGACTTAGTCACTCCTGTTCTGTTTGCAGGTGTCTCATATCTAACAGATAGCCAAGTTTCTAGCAAAATATGTATTGTCGGTCAGCCAAGCCTATTTATCGGCGAAGAAGCGGACGACGAGTAGTGAGAAACGGACACCACGCCAGAGAGAGATCCGCTCGGTCTTGGCTTTGCTTGAGCTGGGCTATATTCAACATTACGTAGCTCGCCAACTGAACGTGAAGCATTCTACCGTACGCGGAGAAGTATTAACGATATCGACTGTCGCGTAGTTCCTTCATGAGGACCAGCATGAGCAGAGCTCAAGCTACAATTTAAAAGACGGCTAACTCCGTGTTTAGTGTTTTGAAAAATCGTCGACATACAACGTCCAGTTAAGTTAGCCGCTCCGTAGCGCTCGATGCCGGTTTGCGCGAGATTACGAAAATCGAACCGTTAACCAACGGCAGATCGGTCTATTTCTGAATGCGACCAGGTCGTCTTTCAGCGGTAACAATGGACGGGCAAGAGCGTGCCGAACCCCGCAAGTCATCAGGGGGCTCCTCAATCCAAAGAACACTTTTACAGGCGATAAAAAGGTTTAATTGCCCAGTGGTACATTCAACAGATTCCGACACCCCATATCGTGTCTAATACAAGAGCGAATGGTAGTAACTTCACATTCATGATAAAGTTATCACAAATAGCCCCTAGGTACAATGCTAGGCCGTACACCGCCGCACTTGCGGGGGGTTTCAACATTTCCGGAAGCTCTTGAATGCCATGCGGGAGGAGAGAAGTAATATCCCACAGCATATAATTTATGAGTTGGTTAGATCAATGCTAAACTGCATGGCGGCCGTTTTCGGTGTACGCGGGGCTAATATATACTGCTAGATTACATTCAAACGAATTTGATTGCCTGTCGAATAGGATGACGTGGTAATTCGATTATTCATCCTGGAATATGTTTATATATTTAGATATCTTCTGAGAACTAACTACCCTGAAGTCCTCTCTCATGTAGCGGCAAGAGTACCTATTCGCTGCAACACGAAATTTCAAGACTCGTCATATTACTTCTTAGCGTTTTGGCAATTCTGAGATAGCCATATGGATGTGCAGCCGCGTGAGACCGCTAAACCCGCCCTCCTTTGAATTGAGCAACATCAATCGCAAGTTATTCTGCACTCTCTGACGTTTAATCTATATATCGAATGGACGGTAACACTATTTTAAGTTATACCTGAAACTAAAGAAACTCTCTGGCTTCACTATCTGATGGTGTAACATAGAAACTCATATGACTCGGTTTAGTTTTGGTTCTAATATGTGAATATTATATCTCAATGATGATGGCATGTACTGTTCTTTGTATAAAACGGGCAATCAAAACATGTACATACTTGCCGTCTTTGAGAACTTGACAGTAACTTTCGACGCGGTCCTTCAAATGGATCTATCTTTGGATCTATGGATCCGCTAATATTCTTAGCTCATCTTTATGCCATAAAGGCATAACCATGTGCCACACTGCAATGAATTTATATATATTTCTTTAAATGAGCCATCTCCGACGATATATATATGAAGATAATTACATCAGCGTTTAAGCAGTTCTACTGTGGATGACCTTTTTCTTTGCTTTTCTGGAACGCCATTGCTGACATAAAGGACACATCGTGCCTTATATATATATATATATATATATATATATACGGGTGACTTGTACTAGCCGTTAGGAGAAAATGTGTTATGGAGAGAATAAAAAGTGTTGTTTACATTAGCTCATCATGTATTTCACCTAAGGAGTTGACTATGAAGCCTACTTTTGCAAAAGCGTGAACGCGCCGCTCATTTCCTAAGTGGTCTTACATTTTAAGACAATGTATATATATAAATTTTGTTTTTTAGATATATATTTATATATATATATATATATATATATATTGCACGAACTCATAATTTACACAGACGCCCTATCGACCAGGTTTGGTGGCACAACAGTGGACAGCAGAGCAACTCAAATTGCCACTGATGTTGGAATAGTAGTCATATACATACATAGTATGATATAGCCACCGTGGTTATGAGCATCGGCATGTTGACTATGGCAGTCAGCATGTCGGCAGTTCATGCGATGGGAACGCGGACTGTACGAAACAGCTAAGCTTGACTAGCATTGCAATAACAATTCGAATACTGTATTCAGGAGCTGCCCCGTTGTAGATGACATGATCGAGTCTTCACTTAGAACGAAATCTGCACACCGAACAAACGTTTGGTAAACTGAATTGTTTAACAAATGAAGGTCTTTGTGCCGAGCAAGTCGTTTGTAGCTTGGCGACAGCAGGCTGACCAAACCTGGTTATTTCTTTCTTATAGCGAAATTGGATACAATGGCGGATCGTCAGGCGGAAACCAGCGGGGACAGCTTGCGAGACCCCCGGGGGGACAGCTTGCGAGACCCCCGGGGGGACAGCTTGCCCCATGATCTCTGTCTGCCACTAGTTAAAGGTAAAACGTAAGATCATAGCAACACGTTGACGTATATCGTCATCTCGCCTGGGCGTCGAGGCCATGCTTAACATTCAGCCTACAACGCAATGGCCTGATCGTTATGCGAAATTTAAACCCCGGGCCGTTGGGAAAAACGCAGCTAGATCCTCTACCCCCCCCCCCCCCCCCCGCTTGTGCGATCCCAGTTCGACCAATTTGGCCGAATCATATTTTGCCACGGGCACAGACGGCGGGGTACATGTGTGAGTGTGTGATTGGAAATATGTCACAAAACGAACGGCATGAGACGCCTTGCGAAGCTTAGCTGCAGACGTCTTTGGATTCACGTCGGATCATCTATGGATGTCGAGACGTGAAGGAAAAGCTCATCATTAAGGCTACCTTAACCGCGGCTAATAAATATAAATGACACGGCTGCCCCGTATGTCCCCCCAAGAAATTGCAGCGAAGCCCTGTAAATCTAACTACATTCCAACGACATCGGCTCTCGTGCCTATTGAACACGCAGACTACACGAACTATCCTTATCTCAATTGGTACATCGTTTTTTTTTCCCGATGTTATAGCAAAAGACATGAGTTCAAGTGAATCTAAGCCAAATGGGTACGTCTCGAAGAGAGCTGGCGCAGTATTTCAGGTTACATGCTAGTTCGACGTCCCAATGACGCCTACCCATCCCAATAGCAGTTTCAGTTCAGGCTACAGAATCAAATCGAACATAAATATTGTAGTCCCGCTGCCCGCATAAAATCACAACACACATACGATTTGCGTCAAGTACTTGATTAGTAATTTTCGATTATTAAGTCGGTAGGATGACAAAAAAACAATTATAGCGGCATCGCTTCATTTAACCTTAATCTCACTGTCGTTATGCTCTATGTCTACCCGACTTCTCTTTTTTAGTGTATTTATATATTTATATAATTATATATTTATATATTATATATTTATATATTTATATATTTATATATTTATATATTTATATATTTATATATTATATATATATATATATATATATATATATATATATATATATTTATACGAACTGTGCGGACGCTTCTTGACCGAGTGCCGTGTTCGTTGTGCGCAAGTTCCGTTCATTTTTGACGCTATGAAGGCCTGTGCTGTCACGAAGTGATCCTGCAGGTGTCACTGCACGTTCAAATCGCAATAGCGATGCTACGGAGTGCGCCATTAAAGCACCACCAATTCCCTCATTGGTACCTTTCGAACCACCGCCGGACGCAGCACAGCGGCCAACCGCAGAACTGCCGGAGAACGCCTCCAGCGTGCAAAACGACACCGGCGACGTGCGAAACGACACCCATGACGGTGGTGCTGCTTCTACAACAGCGAAACTGTAGTCTCCCTTTACTGCCGGTGCTGACATCGACACGCATCGGCGTAGCAACCGCCGGCTTGTACAGTCGATAACGACGTACCCGGCGCAGATTGGGAAAAGAAGAACAACAAACATGACAGTCGCTAGCAGAAACAGCAGCAACAGCAGCAGCAATAGTAGCCAAGCTGGCTGGTGAGAAGACCGATCTGAAAAAGTTGACAGTCTGAGCAGCAAAAAGACAGTCAGCTGAGGAGGAACAGCCAGTCGGGTGCGGCATCGGCGTTGACAGCGCGGTTCCAGTTGCAGCCGGCTCCGATCTAATTGTCGATTTACACAGAAACCAAGTAGTTGTTAGCAGACGCCGCTTGAAGCGGGTGGTAGATGATGAAGAAAGAAGGTGCGAGATGGCCGCTGGGGAAAAAAAAACATGTGGCAGCTTAGCTTCTTTTAAGTGCGGCCGAACAATTGCAGAAGCTAAACAGTGCACTCGTATGTGCCCAGATACAAGGGCACGAAACAAAGCACATCAATAATATTATGTACGTCTGGCGTGTAGCCAGGAATAACCACAGCAGGTCGATTGCGCAGGTCCCTCCTGTAGCCGGTCGTTCCTCACTTTTTATTTCGTAAATAAAGAAGGTTTTATTATACCAAAGGAAACTGGTGCCGCGGTTCTTGTAAAATCGACAAGAGAACTGATGCTGTAATATTTAGCCAAAAATGTTCGTATGAAAACATATTTATAGCCGTATGCGACGACATTGCAATAACATACTAACGATCCGGTGTCTTCTACCAACTTTTACCAGAGTGGGAAATCTAGTTATTGACGTGGAAGTTCCGGAAGATGGAGCAGGGTCTGCAGTTAGTCGTTAGCCAACGTTTCTGTCACTTTCCGAATAAGTTTCTCTAGACGGGCAGTGAAGGTCAAAATAGGCGATTGCACCCATACTTAGGTGAATTACAATTGTCAGTGTTTTTAAGCTGCGAACCAAAGCAGTTCGCGTTTGATCTAAAAACGCAAGGTCGTGTTTAGTAATGCCTACTAATGGATAATGTCATTCTGGCTTTTATGACACATTGCATCGTTTTCTACAGAGAGCCTTTCCATTGCTACCGCTGATTCCAATCGGAATGACAACTAACGACGCTGTGTTTCCACCAGTCACATTAGAAAATATCGCAATCAACATTTTAGTCGTGTGTTCAGCGGTTTAACCATACGGAACTTTTCAAAAATTCTGCAAATTAAAAAGTTATTGCATCGGTTATTATTGACCCGGGGCTGTCTTGAGCCTCTTGAACGAACCATGCCGAACAGTTGGCACCCGCAAACCAGTCTGTCGGCATATACATGCTTAAATAGATAGAAGATGCAATTAAGGCGATAGTCATCCCAATGAAAATAAAAAGCTTTACTGAAGACCCGGAATTTTCGCGACCACCAGTCATCGATGGTTTGCAGGTGCTACAGATCGAAAACCAGCACTAACCAGTTAAGAGTCTGATATCCGACGCTGGGCTCGTCAACCGACCGCACAGAGGGAACAACTCGCAGGTCAAGTACAATCAAACAACAATGCAACCAATACCGTTAAACGACAATCACTATGAGTGACACAACGTAGTACTATCGTATAGTACGGAGTACAATCACAACGAGTTACTATCGAGTCGATAGCTAAATAACAAGCAATATGAGCTCATCGTAATATTGCCCCAACGACGACGAGAAGACGGCCGCTGCGGTACGAGAACGACTATCCAATATCGGGGAAAACGTCGAATTTCTGGGTGCAACACGAACTGACGCAGCAATTGTGGGCACTCTTCAATAGAAACTCACGGATGCCAACCGTTAATGCAATAGAAGAAAACATCTAGACGCACATCCAGCCCTGCACCTTCTTGGGCAAAACCTCCTTACGTCTCGCTTAAGTTACCTTACCTGGCTTTTTTATCTGGTTTTTTGGCTGGTTATATCTGGCCCTGTCGTGCTACCTGGGCTCAGTCGCATTTTTTAAACATCTAATCGCTTCCATCGGCCCGGCAGAAAATATATCGGAGGTAATCGAAAGGGGCTTCGTGTACCAGCCTGAAAGAATTTGAAGTGCGATGAAAGTCTCAATCGGCCTCTCCAACGTAGGAATATCTCCACTGCATTGGTGCGGAGCATCAACACGGCTGCCTCTTACCTCACAAGCTCAAATGACGGCTGACAAGGCTAGACTACGAGCCTGCATTGATCCGGTGAGTGACATGTGGCGGCTGCAGGCTCCTTCCTCGCCGCAACTATTGTCATGCTGGGCAATAAAACAGCGCTCAGCTTCTGCCTGCTACTTACGACACTACGCACTAAACGACGTCGTCTGCTGTCCACGGCAGAATGGACAGGTGCAGAGGGTCGTGAAAAAGCCACTCGGCCTTAGCTTTAATAGTGGGTTATAGACAGGTCGGTAAAACGCTAACACCTAAGGAAAGAAGTATGTGTAACCACATTGTGGCATCCCATACATCTCTCCCAAGGTGTTTGCGTGAGACACTAAAATCAATTGCGTAAACTAAACGCCTATTCGGGGGCACTATAATGAACAATTGTCAGCGTCTCGTCTAGTTGGAGAAATATGCAGACATTGTTATAAAGAAAACTATTTAGTAAGGCCGCACGCAAATAAGTTAGCGATAATAACTGTACTGACCGTTCTAAATCTACGCATGTACCGCACAACTGTTGTACACAATTTATTATGTGACTAACCTTATTTGATTTAATAAAGCATAAATGAACAGAAAAAACAGAGAGACGAAATCCTTCTGGCTTACATAATGACCTGACAGGTCTTGGTGTCGACCTAGTTGTCCCTCACCGATGTCGTTGTGGCTACCTTGTAGACGCTTTGGCGCATCATGGCTTATCATGCGCCTTAAGTGCAGGCCGAAGAGCACGCCACTCGGCATTAAATGACACTTTCAGTCGAGCACTAAGATCTGCTGGCTTTCCGTGCGTACTAGAACCTCCGGGTCTATCCAGAGATGACGGAAAAAGACCTGACGGTCTTACTCTAACCCTCTTTGAGCGTGGTCGCATGCTTGTTTGGGACGCAACTGTAACCGACTCATTAGCCCCTTCGATGGTCGGTGCAGGTGCGGACCAGGCAGGTCATGCGTCTAGGTTAGCAGAGGCTAACAAATGTAGAAAATACTCAGGCGTTCGTTATCCGCACTAATTTTGTCCGTTGGCCTTTGAAACAATGGGAGGACCAGGCCCGCTTACATTGAAGTTGATTCAGCGCGTGGGTAGAAGCCTAAACCTCTCCACGGGGGACTCAAGAGCATCGGAATTTTTGCGTCAGAGACTTTCGCTTGACATCCAACGAGGAAACGCAGCATCTGTTTGGGGCACATTGTTGAACTGGGCTAATCCCGGGTTAGATAACCCGTAACCACATGTTAACGCGGAGACAATTGTTCACTCCAAAGTGCTAACATAAAAAGTCGTTTAATGTAAAATAAACTGGTAAACCCGAACCTGACAGGTCAATGAACGCATGAAAAAAATACAACAACAAGTAAACTAAATTAAACAAAAACTAACTAAAGATAACCGTAATTAGCCTAAGCCAATACAATACGATTCGGTCCTGCAAAGAAGCACACGCGAGCATTCGATTTAAACAATTCGATCAGCCATATTGTTTTGCTAGTTAGATCAGCTGTACACTGATGCACCATGAACGGACGTCTTCATTTCTGGATGCGCTGTTTGTCGAGATTTTTGCATGTAAAAATGATTTCCCTCTGTGTTTTTCATGCGCGATAGCATTTTGCTTCCATTTTTTTTTACTTCCTTTAAGTTGCTCCTTCTCTGGTCTGTGACTGACTTCTTGTTCGCGCTATGTTCGCTTGCTTATCACTACCCGGTTCCGGCTATCGCTATTGACGCATCATGGACTCCGTGGCCTGTGATGTACTTTAAAATGAAACAGCCAGGATTGGAGTTGGATTCTCATTTCGTACGGATGTGGTGCGGCGGATTGCTGATTTGACAAACACAGTTCCTTCACAAGCCAAACGAGTAATTCTCGTTTGCTTGTGAAGGAACACTCCTCACGAATCTTCCGTTCGCGAAGACTTCGACTAGAGTGTGAAGGCGGATCTGGGGTCTATTCGTGACGAGATAAGACAATTGAAAACCAATGCCGTCAGGCCGGCGAACGGGGCTTTTGTGTTTGATGCATTCCTCAGCACGACGCAGAGCTCGCGGTCAAGACCAACTGTGCTGGCGTTTCCCTCAGCCATCTCGGCAACCGCCTTAACACATTTTTCTCAAGCGATCGCACGTGCTCTGCCAAAGTGCATAGGAGAAATAGAGAGAAAGAGAATTCCCGCGTGGCCATGCGCCAATAGACGACGAGCGGCCATCATTGACACAGCTGAATCTCAAGGATTTGTTCCAGCAGTGGCAAGAGTGGTAAAAGCAAAATGCTTGGAACTTTCCGCCCCCTGAGATGTAAAATATCATTGAACCTAAGCTTAAATTATCCATTGCAGTATGATAAGTTACTGCTGCGCACTGTGTCTATTCTTCTTTAGGTCTGGTTGTCACCGAGGAAAAGAAAACACTGTACTCGAGGTTAAAGCTAGGAATCCACTTTGGCCGCATTGCACCTGCAAAGATTCACTAGCGGCTCGATGGTGACAATGTAAAAACTCCCGCGTCAGCTGATTTAGACTCGCGCAATTTTGGCGCCCTGTTAAATCTGACATTAAATTATAACTGATAAATCAGCGGCCAAACCAGGCACAATTGTTGCATTAGAAATTTCTTATTTTGCTATACGACGTTAACGTTGTTTTAACTAGTGAGTTTTTCGTAATGATAAAGAGAGCCGGTGCATATGTGGGTTTGTTTACTTTTCACACTTGCTAGGTATCGTAAACGCCGAATTTAGCTTACGCGGAAAATTTCTTTCTATTGACTTTGTCTCCAAACAAAGTGGCGCTCAGCATGTTTGCCGTTATGCGTCTCCCTTGGGGAACAGTTCTCAGAGGGGGGATACGCATCGACGATATCTATGCCGTTATAGATGCCAGCTGTCGAATAGTCTGCCTTCTTACGTTGGTCGGAGACTGCAATATCTGAGGGTCTTAGGGGCATACTTATCCCACCCTTCGTATGCAATTTTCTGTTTTTGACAACCTACTGCCTAACGTCAATTATCTGAAAGATGAAGATCACTTAGAACTGTATTATTTCGTTTGCTCGTAACTTTCATGCCGTTTGAGGATCGGCTGTCGACTGCATTGCTCAAAGATATTCTGAGAATGGCCTGCTTCTCTCATCCTCCAAACGTGTCATGGTTTTACGACACGGTGCATTTTACCGCGACTCTAACAAATAGAACGTAACCTGAATATGCGTAACCTAGGTACCTGATTTTAGCCTTTACATTACTAAGAATGTAAAGACATCATTTTGAGCTCTGTGTCTTGTAAGTACAGCTGTTTTACTCTAACGACCCTTAAGGTGTACGCTCGTACTTATAAATACTCCTCAATTAACACAATGCTTGCCTATCTGGAAGCTCGATCTGGCTGTTTATAAAACGCCCGTGTTCCGTTGTTCCTAAGATAGACTCACCTAATCGAGCCATGGGACATATTCCGGGTCTGCATTCATTTACAAAAAGCTTCAACAATCTAAAAGGCCCACGATCCATTACTCCAAATATCGTGGCCCGATTGGAGTTCGTAAACTGCTTGTTTGCTTGGCGTATGGTCAAATGGGTGCATAAAATCTGAAATGCCATTTCTTAATATTCATTTAAACATACGAGTCCTCAATTAGAGGCCTACTGAGGCCGACTACTAGCTCGCAACACACTAAACCTATCGACAAGCACTTGGCTACATTATACACACGTGACCTCGGTAGCACACGCGCTTCGTCAGTGTGGGTGGCAAATGCCATACAGTATACACAGACGACTTGGTCAACTTCTCGAAACACACATTTTCCGATTACGTTCGTACATAAGGGTTCTTGTCTGGGCTTATCTCTAAAAATGTTGCCCGTATTTTTAAACAATTTGCACTGCTCCCAGTTGAGCCTTTAAATCTTGTGTTTACTTGACAGGCACGAGTCCTGGCTTTGTAACACTCAGTCTTATCACACCTATTTTCAATAAAAGTTCCTAACGTTTCGTCGAAAGCTATATGACGTCTTGCATAGCAATGTTGTGTCGCTTATGGGAGACTTTAGTGGCCAACCAGTGAAAACGATTTTTAGTAGACAGTATATTTGCCTGACCCTGAACAGTATGAATTTACAATAATGCTCGCAACGTTATTAGAGATGCGGCAAGATTAGGATTTTTTATAATTAAGTTTCACTGTAAACCTCGACCAGAAGACAGAGCTTAATAGGACCGATTATTCGATTGTGCTAACGCTATCGTATACATTGTTTCACTGTGTCTGTAACTTATTTTCCAGTTTATTAGATGTGTGGATTTAGGCGTAATGATACTATCGCTATTTGTATTTTTTTAAAGAAAACACTCGTATGCCTCTGCTGGTCATGCAATGAAAATTCCAGTATATGCTTTCAATATAATAAGTGTAAATTTCATTGTGGATTCCTGCGCTCGTCAGCATTCTTGCATAGCAACGACGGTTGTGGCTATTGCGGCTATGTACTTTGCTTTGTTCTTTCATACACTTGAAAGTACCGCACTGTAGTCACCCGTTCAAAAAGCCCCTATCATCAGTACATGTTCGTCGTCTTCTTATGTTCATCTGTATAATTCGGCTTGTATGGACATTAACAGTTTGCCTATTTGAATTGGCCACTGCAACGATGTTTCAATATGTCCACTGCGTATGCGATTTCTGGAAGACGTTTAATGTCATATACCTTAGCCTTTCACTTAATGGCGAAGGTTTAATAGTCCAGTTGGTAGTTCATTTCTTTCGACATCAGCCATCCATCTCAATGAGACTTGTATAGCGAACAAGTAGCCATTACGCCGTCCAAGTAATAATCTTGGTGTTGTCTGCACTCGAATTGTATACGAATTTTTAACATCTATTTAACATTCTAGAAGTATGACCAACCAAACTGAGCAATCGGCGCTTAACCATGTTAAGGTTAACATTTTGTTCTGCTGAGGTCTGCTTATCTCTATCGAATACTCTCCTACTTTTCGTAGGAGAGTATTCGATTGCGCAAATAAATGCCGGGAGCTCCAAAATAACTGATTACTCTCATTAAATCCTGCATAGCAAAGCGTAAAGGAAGGCACTGAACTACTAAAACGAACAATTGTTTAGTGCTTCTTCTGTGATTATACGCCTAGCCCTTTACAAAGGCTCCCGTTTCCCACAATAGGGGACGACTCTGGTATTCTATTCATGCTGCGAGGTCACTGCACAGTCGCTACACATCAGTGTCGAACCGCTTTGCCGGTAGGCCTTTTTCTTGGTACGCCGCCTTCTACTAAAACAATCTGTGGACGATGTAATTTAAAATGTCAGCTAATTGAATTTTAATATAAAATTCCCCGCATGCCTTAGCGGTTATTGTAGACATGGTCGCCCTTCCGAAAAATATTCAGACCCACAGGTCTCTGGTGTGCTCCAGTAGCCACCTGAGTAGTTTGCAGACGCTAACGTTTCCTTATATTGGGACTCCGTATAAATAAGACTGTCAACAACGCTTGCTAGAACGTCTCGCCGGTGATTACGTGCCGCAGAGAGAGTGCTAAAGAAGTCGCCTGTTATCCTTCCCGATTTCGCCACTATGTGTTTTATATATCAAATCCTGTTATTCCACAGTTTCGCATCAGCCATAGATGTTCAGACGACAGACTTTTTAGTCTCGTGACAAATTTTGGCGCAGTTTTTCTGCCAAAAATACATAAGGTTGTTTTTCAGATATCGGAACTTAAAAAGCGGCTGTTATAGATGGTCTAATTAGAGATCGTGCGATGATTGTCTCTCGTACAAATCGCAACAGGAAAAGCGCCTGGTGTCATTTGTGTTGTCAACAAATGTTTAATCATATGTTTAAGATTTTTCTGACCTGACTCATTTTGCGCTTATATTCGATTTGTGTTTGCGTTAAGGCTAGTCAACCTTAGTCGTTTTTCACCATGTATAGCATAAAACGCGACTGTGTTGGATACGTGCAATTGGAGTCTCGGATACTTTTTGCGTTTTTCTGGGATAGCTTCACTAGTAAGCTGTGTAACGTTCTGCCTCCAATATTCCAGCTACAAGACTGCGTCTAAAATTTTGTCTACAAAAGCAATCTAGACAAGTGGCCGGGACGCTTCTGCACATAGGTCTGCACATTCCTGGAATGCGGGGTTATGGCGAAAAGGGTTTACGCGGTGAATAGTGCGTTTTGTTGTGGCAACCTACGTATTTCTCTTGATAAATGTTCAAGCCCCTGATCTCCAGAAGTAGAAGCAGTAGACTA
Organism: Dermanyssus gallinae; assembly: GCA_003439945.1. Lineage (NCBI taxonomy): Eukaryota > Metazoa > Arthropoda > Arachnida > Mesostigmata > Dermanyssidae > Dermanyssus > Dermanyssus gallinae. The sequence continues at coordinate 11,885 of QVRM01005420.1, read as the reverse complement.
AATGTGGAGCTTAGGGTAAGCTCTAGCCGCATGTGCTGAATTTGGAACCAGGAAAATCAATGTGACAAATGTTAACCAATGATCTCGACGTCCTATTTTAGGCTAGCGGCGTGCTAAAGTTTTGTCTACGATACAACTAGCCGGTACATACGTCCATGTCATAATTTTAAATGCTAGTTCTATCTTCGTTCCAACTAGTGACTGCCGACTGGTTTACCTCGAACGACAAACTCGGTAATCGTGCTTATCGCAGAGATTTCGCGTCGCAGTAAAATCGGCATTCAGCTCTTAAATTGTCATGTGCATGAACGACCAGTAACCCTACACAGACTGCGGCTTTATAAGACGCCAGCTTTATTATATAATTCATATTTGCTGACAGTGTGGGTGAAATCAGTCTCGAGATTAATTCGCCTTTTTGTGCGCGGCTCACTTATACTGCATATACAAGAGCCAGGCTATGTAAATAGATTTGTATACTTGGCGTGTGTTCGTTTGCTGGCGCTCTATCGCGTTGAAGCAAAGTTTCCAAGCGACTACATTCTGAAGCGTTTACCAACGGTTGTAAGTGTGGTGCTGTTTAGAAATGTGTGATCTATTTCTCTATTTAGCCTGTCGGGAAATCGATAAAGACCTGCTAGTGGCCTGCTAGTGGACATGAAGAACCGATTGGCAGAGAATGAAGCAAATGTTAGAATGCACGGTTAGTAGGTATGCGTCTGAACAAAACCAACACCAACCATTGGAAACGAGTCTCACACTGTCTCTGGGTGGGTATGCTCCACTTAGCTACATGATATATCAGTCAGACAACAATCTATGGCAATAGTTGCACGTATTCATAGCATTCCGCTGAAAGAACGCAACTCAATGCTGCTAGCCCATACGGGAAGTTGTTTGCCCCACAGACCTATAGGAGTTTGTTATACTTTCAAAGTTTCAAAATGTTTTACCTATCTGGTTTAAACACTTTTGTTTCGAGTAAACTCCACCTGCAAAGAAAGTGCCTTTATATCCGACTCATATGTGAGTCCCAATGTGAGTATATAAATGTATGCTTATGTATACGTATGGTACCAACGGTTTAATATATCTATTGAATGATTCTGAACGTACATACATACAAATATTTTAGTCAAACAAGCTAGAATACGTCCTCGCATAGTTACGCGTAACGTTTCTAAACACGATATCTTTAAATTAAAAAAAAACACAATACTTTTAATTTGCATTTAATAATAAATTATTAAATTTTATTGTTTTTCTTATGTTGTCTTGAGTATGCTGACGATTTCAGGTTATAGGATTGATAGACGACCTTTCTTATGGGATTTTGCTCCAGTGGATCTATAATGTTTTTTGTTTCGTTTCAGAATAAGTACAGCTTGACTATTTCTAGTAAAATACTGCTTTCAAGTAAAAGCGCATTATTTGACTCTGGCGTGGTGGTATGAACGAACAAGGCAATAGTTTAAACGAACAGCGAACAAGGAGCGCTCGACTGTTCCGAGTTCGGCGCGTTAACACGTCATGGGTAACTGGACATTTTTTAGTATGTAAGACGCCAGCTAAATGACGCAATATTCTGCTTTGGTTTGACGGCAACATTTGTAAGTTTCGACGGCAACGAAGATTTATTTTTATGTTTTTTTCAAATATGAGTGCAACAAGCCGGGGGTTCACTTTATCGACATTTGCAAATAGTGTCGCCGAAGGGCCACGTTTTTGACGAAAGGTTTAACAAAAACTGTTCATGCGGTTAGGGATGTTGTGAGACTTCGACATGACACTGTAGTAGTATTCTCCAACATGTTTTCGGTAGAATGCATTCAAAAATCTACCAGCTAAGCGTATGTGCTGGTGCTACGTAAGAGTATATTCGAATACTACTGAGCTTCTCGTCGAAACCTAAACTAGCAAATGACTGTTGATGCTTGCATTACAGCTAAAGCCCAACGAGGTATACGTGCTACTCTGCAAATAATCCTTGTGTCTAGAACAGCAAATGAGCTAACCTACGAGACGTACTCTGTTGTCTACGGCCATTCTGACTGGGTTGACACCATCGTTTGCAAGTGTCGCTTCCTCCGTGTTATTGAGGTTTAACACAGTCGTAATGAGGATCATACGTTCGTATTATTATTATTATTATTATTATTAGTATCATTATAATTATTATTATTATTATTACACTAGCGTCATCAATGAAGGTGGCCACTGTGATGATATCGCTTAACATTGAGATCCTGTTTCGCTCGGGTTGCAGGCGTTCCGGCAATACCATAGTATGAGGCCCGCCACTTTTACCGCCACCATTACTCGTCGTCGGCTCTATTTACCGCTTGATTAAGTCGGCCCCATTGACCAGGGCAATATTTCTTCTCCATTGGGCAGGTTAGTGATCCTTTAGCATCTCCCAAAATATCGACAGATACCACCAGGCTTCGTTCAAGTCTAGGCTTCGTTCAGGCCTAGGAGAGTCAATGCGGTGGCGCAAATGCGCGATGGCCAAATGGATCGAAACTCGGATCGTTGTGGCTGTGTTTCCTCGAACATGGTCTTTGATTGCGCCAGGAAGATTCTCTTTCATACAAGAAAAAGAAATGACTCCCCGACGCGACCAGACAGAAGTGCATTCAATTTGTTCTGTGCATAGCAGCAGCAGCCTGCTCTTGTACGCACCCGAAGAATATTAGAAACGTTTTTTATTACATCAATATTGTTACATTAGGCACATCGTGACCTGGCTGATCAAGTAAAACATTAACTATAGAATGATGAATTATTATTATTATTATTATTGGTATGATAATCCTTTCTTCGCAGAGAAATCGGTGACTAGTGTGTGCATTGAGGCTGCGTATTTTTCTTCTGAAAGCCGGTTTTTGGTTTATAAAGTCAATGTTTACTTCTCGGTTGGGTAGTAATCCATCTCGCTGAGCCTGTCTTTCAATGAAAAGAAACTCCATTCATGGTGACAAGAGATATAACATCTCTGTCGGAATTTATGAAAATGCGAACGAGACTTTATGAGCTAGTGACGATACTTGCTGTGGCTTTGAAAGCGTCATCAATGTTGGAGTAAATTAAAAACAAAACAAGCGAACCCTAAGTGGCAGTGTCGATCGGTAAGGCTACAGGAACTAGAAGAATACAAGGCCACAATACGAAACCGGGAATCAACTCAACCTTGCGTTCGGTGACAAGCTATCGGCATCATTCGTACAAAAGCGCCTAGGTCTAGACATCCGGCGTAGCAATACCGCTGTGCTTTAAGGCACGCATGAAAAGTGCCCGGCCCTTGCACTTAACATTATGATTACAAAATGCCCACACGTTCAGAGAGTGCAACTATTACACCCGTGCCTTAAAAGCTGAGGCAAACAAGCCTTAAAGTCTCCATTTTGAAAATATAAGACTACAACTAGGAGATTCAAGAAACCAGAGAACTAAACCAAAGCCATCCGTAGAAGTTCTAACGGAAAAAAATAATGGATGCGAGTGTAAGTGTGAGGAAAACGTCAGCCAAACCGTTGGAAGGTAATTACAATTTTCGTTTAGGTTTAAGACATCAACGGCAACTAATATTTCTCTTGGTGTTGCGCACGTGTGAGGAAATACTGCAAGACAAAAAACACACCAAAATAGCTTCATTGTTAGACTCCACGTAATTTCCTAATTCTGTGAGTTAGACCGGAGCAACTGAGCCATTTTGGAAACATTTTGAATCTCGTGCTATATTTATATATATTTCGTGCACGTTTAGTAGTTGGCGTCGTTGCCTGTCAAAACTAAGTCGTTAAAACAAGCATATCATTGCCGGGCTCAGCACGTCACCTACTGGTCAAGTTCTGCTATAGTTGCAAGGCGCCTTTGGACAAAGAGGTCTTCGCGTATAGATCCTAATGCGCGCAATCTATATTGACTCTCAGAAGCTGCGTCACGTCGGCGCCTCCTGTCGGACCTCAAGGTTATTGAAAAACGGTATGCCAAACTGTGGTCAAGCTGGACACTTTTTACTTTGGACCAATTGCGCACATTGTATAAGGATAACAGGCGTCTTTGTTAGCGAGCCGCTATATTTGTAGAGCGGAATCGAAAAGGGTAATGTCTATATTACCAGTCGACATCTCGAAAAGCTAAGGGCTAAAGCTTTAAAGTCAAACTAGTCAATATTTCGCACCTTTTCTAGATTCGTTAGAGACTTCTCATTGCGGATAACTCAGAGGGATTGTCGGCCAGCGATCATACCTGGAGCAACCGTAATTTCTACTGTGTCCGAGAAGAAGAAGGAATTAGTGTCAAGTAAGTGTCACTTCGCAAATCTACGCTTAAGGAACATTCTAGAAAAAGAAGCTGCGACAATTGGTGCCGCTCATTAAATTTTTTCATATAATGTGTCCGAGCGGTGCAAACAGTCTGCAAGGGCAAGCCGCTTCAGTCCTTAATATCTGCAACATTTGCTTTGAGTACCAGTGCTACGGCAAACCTTTGTATACATTTTTTAAATATGATGATGCTAATATACCCAATTTCGGTAACGTTTGTAATTGTCAAACGCGGACTAGAATTCAATTCGCTTTTTAATTCTTAGAAACTTAAGCGTTTAATTTTTTCGCTACCCTTCATCTCATCGCGTTGATAAAGGCGTTTAAAAAACCAGGGTGACCAAATCAAGGTCGTGTTACGTAGCAGTTACAGGCAATAGACGGAATCGAAGGACCGCGCTAAGTATGCACGCGAATAGATGATACCAGTGGAATGAAGCAGTTCAAGATACGTTTGCATTGCCAATCTTCCATTGCATATTAAAAATGTTACAATTGAGAGGTTGGACGTATTATTGCAGTTATTTTAAATAATAGATGCCGCATTTCCTCCACAATTATTATTATTATTAATTTATTATTTGTTGATTTGATATTAACACACGAGCATGAATAATAATCTAAGCAATATTGTAGACGTTAAATTATTAATATATTAACAATTATGATGCATGTACATATTAATAATGATAAACACTTGTTCAAAAAATGTTTTTTTATTATATTATTCCAAACAAGGATATCACCTAGTTAGTTTTAGTATGTTTGCACAACTGGCCATATTACCATGAAAGCTTGCCCTCTGTTTGCAAACGGTCTAATCCGAAGTCGCCAAGAAGCCACACAAAATACCACGCAAGGTATATAGCATATCTCGTTAAAACGTATGCTTATTAATAGCTCAGATTCTGCAATGCCAGTATTAATTTTAGTAACATTGTTGATTAATGATCTTCGAGCAGTATTACTCTACTTTTGCTATACTAGTTCGAGATCGAATTTAATACTGCAATACCAACGAGTGATTGCTCCTAATTGTGTCGATCGATATGTGATACCAGCCTTAGCACAAACTATTAGGGAAAAGCCAAACCCAAATCACAATTTTATTTTTACTGAAGGGCCATATGTGCGATGAGCTCTTGCAGGACACGCAAGTCTGGAAGCGTGTGTCTGTCTCGCTTTAATTGCAAATATTAGCTATTAAATTTGAGAAGCTAAAAAATTGAGAATTTAAAAATTTGCAGTTAAAGGCTGCAAAACTTACTATAATTTATACCATTTAGGATTACAGATAAAATAACTACTTTCATAGCTAAAAGCTAAAAATTGTGTTGCGGATGTTGAAATACAAGCAGTCCATGCGGTGGTGGACAGCTGTCACTTAGACTGTACGGCACAATTTAGAACCAAGTATTGCCTTAAAGGAGTAATAAAAGCTGTTTTGCCACGCTTGAAGTGCCAAGATGCCCCGAGATTATGAGTGCCTTTAAGTGCCCCAAGCTAGTCGCACTGTATGTTTTTAACAGCTTTTAACGATTATCAGTGACAAGCTCATGATCGATTCTCTCTAAATACGCGATATGTAATCTGACTGAATTAGGCACAGAGGCGTTATCACACCTTTAGCACAGCTCTGTCGAGTGTGGACGGGTCGCAGAACATGCAGATTCGGAAAAGTAAAGTAAGTACCTCGACCTATCAAGAACTACCACCACTTCGTGCCTTCTGCTTTGGAGACACATTGTAAGCGACGCAAAACGATGTTTGTGAGGCAGATAGCAACCAAACAACTGGGTTGTTTGTAGAGGGAACATGGCCTCTAGGGCTGAAAGGGAATCAACTCATAACGGCAAAAACGTTAATTCAACATACAGTATATACGTTCCTATATGCTGATGGTGTTGTGTTGCTGCTGCTGCTGCTGTTATCGTCGTTGGTGACCTTGTTGCCGCTTGTGCGAGGTCGTTAGAGTCGTTAACTGATGACGATTGAAGTCGAAAGCCATACAGGGGCTTACATCAATATGAAAAACAGTCGAGCACGGCCAATGTACGAGTGGACTGCATGCGGCAATTGTCTTCATCGCATTGTGCCAGCTGACCGAAAAGTGCCAGGCTCGATGAAGCAGCTTGGCTTGTTCGAGCGGCGCTGGCTGAGAGTCCGCAAGGGGCGGACAAGGTCATTCGCGTACGTACGACACTACACGCCTTGTATCACTCAGAAGCTGATTATTGTTCCGGCAGCGCCCGCGTCCGAGCTAACTCTGCTGTTTTTCCGTGTCTGTTGGGTGGTCGTCCGTGTGACGATACCGACTCGGACAACGATACCGACTCTGATGGCGCTGATGACGACGGTGATGCCCCTCTTGCCTTGAGATGATAGATGCCTACGAGCAGCAGCGACCTCCACATACTCTTTCGTCCTCTTCGCCGTGGCCGTCGCCATGGAATCCTTATTAGTTATAGCGGCCCCTATTCCCTGCCCCCCACTCCTCTTAGCAGCCATCTCTTCTTGCCGTTTTTCTCTTTCTGACCTCCACGCTGGCTAGAAGCCA
>QVRM01005419.1:0-70868 GCA_003439945.1 Dermanyssus gallinae | reverse complement strand
ACAGTGTCTTTACACTACCACGAAGTTCCACTTGAGTAGAGCGCTTAAAAGGTTGACACAGGTTGATTGTCCGTGGGGTTCCAGTAGAGTTTTTGTCTGAGCTCACCTATCTTGCCGTCAAGATGACTTAAGCGGCACCTTATTTGCCGTTTAATTCCTGCAGCGAATCAACTCCAACATAGATGTTAGGGCTTGAATGCCATCCCCGCTCTAGTATGAAATAATATCAATGCAGCAGCTTAGCATCCTAGATACGGTGAAAGCAAAGTTCCTCAAAGTAGTTTTAGCCCTTCCTGAACAACCTAAACCAATTAATCTAATGCCTGTCCTGTCTGCGATTCGAATTCCGCCACTCCTGTCTCTGTTACACAGTAGATAGACCATGAGACATGCCAGTCAGCTTTGGCCCTTTGGCTTCTAACCTGCTTATCCTGATACATATAACTTGCAGGGCAGATGCGCAAAGTGTCTTGGATTTATTGAAATCCAATGTTATATATGCATGTACATCACACTGAATGAGAATTAATAAATATTGGTAATATCATTTCTAGCGATTGGCTCATACTCTTCATACGCACGCTGTAACGAAGTATTGTATTAACGTTGTACAATCCTGTCTACATTAGTACGAGTAATATATATATATATATATATATATATATATATATATATATATATATATATATATATATATTAATGAACGCTCAAGATGTACATATTTAATGAACTGCAATCGTTTATTTTTGGAACATGTTGCACTCGCTGTTGCAATAATAGTCTAGTGCTAAATCATGTATTGACGTATTATATTTGTTACCTATGTTATGTTGTTTGTTTATCGTATATGTACATACGTCATGCCCGATACATGATAGGTTAGGGATAGCATATATCACAGTCGGCACAAACGTTTTTACGTAGAATTAGTTTTTCTTTGGGTATAAGTAGATTTGGTATATATTGATGTTTGTTTATTCACCATTATTGGTAGATTCTCACAATATTTACGAGCTATTCCGCTCAAGTACGTCAATTACAGCAGCTGTTAATGAGCTGGTGTTCAGTTCTATACATTTCATAACGTGATATCGGTCGATTTCAATTTCACCACAATATTTACAAACACATTCGTTAATTTGGAAACACTTTCCCTTTAGGCAGAGGTATTGGTGGTATCCGTGCCAAGTTATTTTGCAAACTATTGCTCTGTTCTGTTGCAGATCTTTTTTCCATCTGTTGCTAAGAAAAGCGGGTCCATCTGTAAAATTGTTGATTACAAAGTTCCAGTTTTGCCGTTCTCTGTGTTCCTTGTATGCCTCAAGCGCTTCCGGATTAAATTGGTAATTACGGTGCTCTAGGTCTTCTATTAATGTGGACTCATTGCACATTTGCAGCACCAGCGTAGACGAGGCAGTTTTTGATAAGCCAAGCGCTCTTTTAAGAAACATAGTTTTAATCTTGTCGATATTCTTGAGGTTGTCTAATGTTAACTTGGAGGATATAGGTCTGAGGCAATATGATACTGTGGAAAAGATCTTGAGCTTAAATATAGTGAGTACAGTCTTAAGGTCAACTTGCCGGAGATCCTTCAACATCATGGTTAAGGACACCGACTTTACTCTAATTTCTTCAATATGTCTAGTAAAACACAGCTTGGGCGTCAGTGTTACTCCCAAATATCTGCAGTTGTTGACCAACTCTAGTGCATGCCCACTTATCTTTATGTTATAGTCATCTTGAGCATATGCTCCTCCTCTGCTAAAACGCATCACTTTTGTTTTCGACACGTTGATGTTCAGCTTATTTTCGCAACACCATCGTGCAGTCTCATTCAAGTAAAATTGGAGGTGCTGCCTCGATTTTCCCATAATAACTAAGTCGTCTGCATAAAACACGTGGTGAGCTTTTACTTCTCGGAGGCACTTTCCAAGGCGTACAGTATGAATAAAAATGGGCTAGTTGTATCACCCTGTGGCACGCCAATTGTTTGAGAGACCTCCTTGGCAATTGCGTGAGCTCCGTTTAAAATTGTAGTACGTTGGCCGGCTAAAATATCTCGGATAAGGTTATACATTCGGCCTTTAATATTAAAATCTTCACGCAGAGTGAGTAAAAGCCGATCTCTCGGTACTGCATCAAAAGCTGTCTTAAAGTCAATAAAAGCCGCGTAAGTCACATCTTGTGTTCGAGTCTCTAGGTGTTCTATTACATCCGTAAGTGCTCCTTTAGCCGAACGCCCTGGAAGAAATCCATTTTGCTCTGCCGGTAAATCTTTGAAACATTCTAGAAAGAACCTTTTGGCAAGGAGCGATGTAAGAACCTTGTACACTACGCTGGTTAATGCTATGCCGCGGTAGTTTTCTGGCTTTGTATTATCTCCCTTTCCCTTAAAAATTGGTTGCAGAAGACTTTTTCTCCACTGGTTTGGGATTGCACGTTGTCTAAGACAGCTGTTGTATATTGCTGTGAGGGCAGGTACGGTCACTGAAATCGCAGCTTTAAGATGTTCGTAGACAATCTGGTCAGGTCCGGCAGACTTTCCATCTTTTCTTGTCATGATACCCTGAAGGACCTCTTCCTCTGTGAAGTCACTCCACGGTACGTCGCTTTCATGTTCTTCTTTTTCCGGCAGGTCACAGTCGCGGGTGTAAATTCCCGTAAAGTATTCTAGCCACTCATCGTCGTTAATTAGTGGGTTTGGTTCTTTGGGGCGTGTTGGAAAAAGAAGCCAAGGTCGGTAGAGGCTTTCCCGAATTTTGCGGAGTTGCATATCGGTTTCGTATTGGGCGCGCTTTGTCCTAAGCAGGTCTTTATACTTGCGCTGTAAAATAGCAAGTTGGGCTAGGTTCTTACTGCTGCGTTCCTTGTATTGGCATATTATTGATTTGGTAGTGCGGTATTCTTGGTCGAACCAGGCTTTGTGCTTAAACCTAGTGGTTCGACAGCGGGCTGCCGTTGTTGACGTCTGTACGGCTCACCGAAAACATCGCTCGTAGGTGTCGAGGTCTTCTCGACGTTCAAGAGGTGGGAGAAGTTGAAGGGCTTGCTCCAGTTTTTGCACGTTGATCCGTCGCGACAGATGTGGATTGCATTTGCTGGTTGTGACTACGTTGACTTCTAGATTGAATGTTAGTTGACTGTGCTTTCTGTCGGCTGAAGGGGTAATCTTCAGGTTGTTGATGCAGATGCCTGGCGCACGTGCTGACGTCATTACTATGTCAACGACACTTGTGACGTTCCATGCCGTATACGTAGTTTCTTGCATATTGTTTTCGATGTGTAGTCCTAGGCTTTCAACTCCTTCTAAAAATAATGCGCTTCGTTCATTTTGTCTTGAGAGGTCACAGTTAAAATCTCCGGCGATCACAATATATTTCGTTCTGTGTGGGCATAAAAGCAAACATTCGCCAATGTCGTATAAAATATCTCGCACCGCTCTTTCAGGTGAGCTGTATATACATATGCAATAGTAGTCTTTCGTCTCCACAATGATTCGTCTACTTGTAGCTACTAATACCTGTGACCATACGTTTGTCGGCACAGCTATAGCGACACCCGACTTTGGCCTACCGCGTCCTTCCGTTTTGATTGCTTGACCATGATACATCTTGTGGCGTGACAGTACAATCTTATTTGGTTTTGTTACAAACGTTTCCGTAAGAAATATAAAAGCGAACTCATTAAAATAATTGTCTCCATATAGGCGTGTGATGTATTCTAGTCCTTCGACGTTCCACAAGAGGCACCTCGAATCAGTCTGCTCACAATTTTGTACCATGTCGTTGCATATCGTTTTACTGTCCAGTCAAGGCATCTGGCTCTCCATCTCATCATATTTGTCCGATTGTCGCATTCTTTTCGTGCCTACAGATCCTGATGGCTGCTGTTGTTCTTCAGCGCCAAACCCAAAAACCCGATAGGGTTTCAGTGGACCCCGAAATGGTCGAAATTGTATTCCTTCCGGCCAGACCGTTGGATCTAGAAGTTCATTAAAATGATTTGCGCTTACCTGTACATGGTAACTATTATAATACGTTTGGTTTCGACCTGCTAACTTTGTCACTTTTACCCCGGCCTCACTACCTATAATTCGGTTGACATATTCTTTCATGTCGTCCTCACTATGACTTAGTTGAAGGCGACTTACAAACAAAGCTCTGTAACGCGGCCTTTCCGGTATATCTTTATCGTGGACAACTTAGGTCATGAATAAGTTTGTGTAGCGTGCCCTTAAATAGAATATAGGCAGCAGAAGAAAGTGAGATATCTGTTGTAATACCAACGTCGACGGAGCGCAAAAATCTGGTAGCGCGGCTGAAAATGAGTACGTTATTTTTCTTAAAAATATTCTGGAATTATTAGTATTAATTTTTATTATGACTATTATTTATTATAAATAAATATTCAGCTATTGCAATTGTGATGCATTAACGTTTACGCCAGATTCATCATGCTCTATTCGCTTCCTGTCAATTCATGGCGATTATGATAAAAGCCACGCTCCCTCTACAAAACTAAAGACATTACCATTATCATTTTGAGACATCATCTGTATCAAAAACATGACCTCACGTTGATCGCCCGTAACGTTTTCTATACGTTTTTTGATCTTTCACGGTTTTTGCTGTACTTTGGCTGATAGGGCCGAGCATCTCCAACGTAATGGGTACAAAGTGCTGGCTTCGTGATAGCTTGTGATAGTTGCTTCGTTTTTCAGAATCTGTCTTTTTCAAAAGTAAGTATATTCCAACCGGCAAGTTAAACTGAGCAAGTCCTAAACTGAGCAAACGTCTCGTAAATTTTGTTCAAGTGGCCTTGTGCCGTGAGCGCAGGGCTGCTCGAGTACGTGTGAACGAGTTCCTACCACAACCCGTTTATAAGATGTCAATCATGTTGGTGCAATATTCAATATCGATATGCCATAACAGAGGCACTTTAAAAGGAAAACTATAACAGCTGACCGATATCTCACTGTGCGACGTTACTATGTGTGTGTGTGTATTTTGTACATTGCTTTGGTTGTATGTTTGCCAGTTAGGTAGAGGGGTTTAAGTCTTTGCTCGCCTGGCCGAGGACAGAAAGCTTACTGTGTATCGAGAACAAAAGCCAGATAGACACGTATAACCGGTGGCTTTCGAGACACTGGGCCGGATGGGAAAAAGTGTCTGTGGTTTTTTTTTACTGAGCTTGGCACCGGAACCTCTGCCGCATGTCGCAACTGTATGGTCTCGGACTGCACCGCATCGTCGAAAGCTGCGCGTAAGACATGCCGCCTAGACGTCGCTCAGTCAGCGTGGTTTCAGTTTCACTCGGCACAGGACGTGAAGTGCGTATAATCCTGTGAATAGGGGCGTAAAAGCATGCGAAACGCATCCGCCTACTTTTGCGCTAGAAGGTAGGCAAAAATAAGGAGACTAGAGCTGCATGACTGCGGCGGCTGTACAAAACAGGCAGCAAATTTACTCGAGACGCCAAACAAGCGAGTCAGCGAGATACAACCGGTAGGCTCAACACAATGGCCCACAGGAGCACCACACCTGCTTATAAAAATGTCCCATAAAATTAAATGTCACGCGGTTAAAATTACCACAACAACTACTGCAGTGATTATAGAAAAACTTAAGGGCAATATGAAAAGCACCTGCACTTGCCTTTAAGCTCCGGCTAATCATATGGCCAATTGCTGCCACTTGACAGAGGCAAAAAACAATATACTTTTGTAAGAATTTATCTCTATTACATAAATAAAGGTAAATTGTAGTCTGTTCTCCGATTTTGCAGAGATCATGAAAGATTAGCGTGAGTACTGCGTATGGGGCCAGAATTGGTTCCTGTTGTAGATCACCAAGTGGCACGAACGCTTCGTATGAAACATCTTTCCGCGCGCTTCTGAGGGATCAACTGGTATAGAGGCTTCTCGTGGTGTAGGCAAACGAATGACGTATTTTCGTTTGGACGCATTGCAAAGTTGTTGTGGCTGCGCGCCACATAGATAAGAAGACATAGTGTTTCCCTTATGGTGGCAAATGAGGCCGTGGCCTGTTATATTAGTGATAACAAACTATGAAGGTCTCAGATAACGACGCCACAAAGGTGAAACAACACATCCACTCCGAACGGTGCCGAACAGTGTAACAAATTAATTATCAAATGTAGTGTCGACGTACGGAACAATAAGGACACTCACCACTAGAGTTACCGGCTCTACCAACGCCGACGCCAGAATGACTTTTCAGTTTTATTTCATCCCAATCTGTACAACACTGTTGGCACCCCTGGTGGCACGTATTCCTCTGCCCCTTGGTGGCGCGCTTCTGTCTACCTAATTCATCACGGATCATCGCTATCATCAATATCCATCTCATACGATACACTCTCCCTCCCTTCATTTTTTTAATGTTACCTAATACCTATATTTATCTTACATAATCATCTAAATATTTTGGTGCAGCTCTTGTCTTCCTTGACCGCCTCAACTCCGGTTGCTCGTCCCTCTCTTCCACTGATATGTATTCTTCCGGTTCCGACGATTGCTCTGATGATGATTCTTCCTCCGGTTGTTCTTCCGATACTTCTTGCTCCTCTGATTCCTCGTCCCCCCCTGCCGGGACCGTCGTTCCGGTCCACCTGCCAATCAGTGGCCTGTGTTGTTGCTGCTGTTGCTGTTGTTGTGCCGTTACTTCAGGCGGTTGCTTGGCGGACACTAGTCTGTTCCGGTGCCATACTCTACCATCGGCCAGGACGTACGTATCCGCTCCTCTCCGTTCCATTACCTGGATCGGCGGGCTGTACTTCTTCTCTCCCTTCCTTACGATTGGCCGTCTTATGCGCACCTATTGACTTGGACTCAACGCTATATCCGTGACTGCTCTACGCCGATCGGCGTATTCCTTCTGTGCTTGCTGACGCCTCTCGGTGTGTTCGCGACTTGGTGCATCGCCTCGAGCGGGTTCCCCTGGAGCTGTCACACTCAATCAAGTTCGCATCGATCGACCATGAAGTAGCGTGGCGGGGGAGAGACCCGTGGTTGCATGTGGAGTGGCGTTATATGCTCCCACCATTTCTCTGATCCGTTTCTTGAAGTCTCCCCCCAGCTGTTTAGCGGTTTCGAAGAATCCCCCCAGCGTTCTGTTAAACCTTTCCACCAGGCCATTTGCCGCCGCATGGTACACAGGGGTCAGCTGATGGATTACGCCAAATTTCTTCATAAACTCGGCGAATGTTATGCTAGTCATTGTCCGATATTAGATATTCAGGCACCCCTTCCTGATGAAATAGCCGGTGCAGGAAATCCGCTATCTTCTCTGTGGTTGCCTGTGATTGCATCGACGTGACCTGGCGCTTTGGTTGTTGTTCTCATCTTGCGGAAACAACGCTTTCGAAGTGCGGGGTTGCTATCTAAGGTAATCACAGGGCCTCGCTTTCTTCCCTGAACATTTCTTACTTCTATGACATTTCTAACTACGCATTTAGCTAAGGACCCCGCTGACCTCCACGACCTCATTGACAACACGAGGGAAGCCGCCATTATTCCATCATAATGCAGTCACAACACTAACCTATCTGCAACGATGACGGAATATATATATATATATATATATATATATTGTGTAATGTTTCCGTGGCAAAGGGACCGTATGTAGATGCATTCAGGTGTTTCCGGCTACAACTGGCGATTCAAACGGCGCCTCATACGCCAGGTAGTGGAAGAGCAGACCATCCGCAACGCATATGGTCGTACAAATATTGCGAAGAAGTTTTGTGACTGTTGCACTGCCACAACTCACAACCCCAACAGGCACGACCTGGTTACAGACAGACTACCTGCAAAACCGCTTGTGTGATTTGTAACGAGACTGAAGGGAGTATACAAACTTTAATTTAGTCCCATAGGCATTATAGGTACGAAGTGTGTAGCATAACAAACACACTGATACCATATGATAGTACCGCACAGTATATAACATAGCAAATTTGATACATTAGGACAGCCCAGCATGTAAGTATACATATGGTGTTAATTTAAGTATAGATAGCTAGTGCTACTACCATACCTATGTAGTACGGATCAAAGTAAACCATTTATGTACTTTGGTCGTAATTCATTATTCAGATGGTAAGATTGTAACGCAGCGAACGCATTGTAGATTAGCCGCATGAGATCGGAAAGTGATCGAGCTCTTCTAGAGTAAGCAGCCGAATCACCCGGCGGTCCTAAACTCCAGTATGGCTACTATCTTCACAAGAGGCACTCAGCAGGCTTACATCGGCTTCAGTCTGGTCCACTGCGGTCAGAATGACTTAGTAGAGCGGGAGCGTTCTACTGCGTCCCACCACACATGTCATGTTTCCCTAGGGCGGAGATAAAGGCGTGTTGTTCTAAACGCCGAAGGAAAGCCAAAGGACATTTGCTGTGGTGCGTATATGGGCCATTGTGCTGATCCGTTGTACCGGTTGTATTTCGGGAGACTCGGTCCTCGGTCATCGTCGTATGGAAATTCCCGCCATGCCACCTCCTCTCCCCAAGTTGGCACTAGAGCGTTTGTGGTCTTCGCAAAGCACCTACGCATCATGACCGGAATCCTCGACGAGCAGATAAATAGTTCCGTTCAACGCAGTTGAACTCCAAAATTGATCGCGTTCTCTTGTACTATCTTTAGTGAATCTAGTGCTTGCTTTACACAGCCGCCGCAGCTATGCAGTGCTACTCAATCAAAATGTACGTTATTCTTGCGTACATTCTAGCGCTAGTGCAACGGGAAGTGGTTTGCCAGCACATTTGGCCCTTTTTTTCGGGACCGTATGCACTTGAAGCTGCCTTCCGAGTGGCCGCCTTTTACCTTGGAACACCGTTTACATTCTCTCTGGCGTGCATACGGGCCATAGGCGGTTCACGAAGCTCAGTAAGCCGGAGTTTGAACAAATAATTGAAGTGCTGGACGTTCCTGAGGACATGTACCAACAGAAACTTCGCGAGATCCGTCAGCGTCAGAGGACCAAGGCCAGACCCCTCCGACGAACTGGAAAAGTCAGAGTATGTACCGGTTGTATTTCTGGAGACTCGGTCCTCGGTCATCGTCGTAAGGAAATTCCCGCCATGCCACCTCTTCTCCCCGAGTTGGCACTAGAGCGTTTGTGGTCTTCGCAAAGCACCTACGCATCGTGGCCGGAATCTTCGACGAGCAGATAAATAGTCCCGTCCAACGCAGTTGAACTCCAAAATCGATCGCGTTCTCTTGTACTATCTTTAGTAAATCTAGTGCTTGCTTTACTCCTGCTTTGGAACCTATGGAAGTGAACCGAGCTTCTTAGTGTCATCGCAGGACCCGGCACGCCGACGAAGCTTTGCGTGAGGAGACGACGGTGAAAGATTCGACCGATCAATACA
Source organism: Dermanyssus gallinae (assembly GCA_003439945.1). Taxonomy (NCBI): domain Eukaryota; kingdom Metazoa; phylum Arthropoda; class Arachnida; order Mesostigmata; family Dermanyssidae; genus Dermanyssus; species Dermanyssus gallinae. The sequence continues at coordinate 61,477 of QVRM01005419.1, read as the reverse complement.
GACCGAACACCCACAAAAAGTTCTCAACACACGCGACGGCAGTGACGACCGTCATCGTGGTGGTAGTGGTCGAAGTCATATTAGTTGGAGCAGTCATCGTAGTAAGATGTGCCACGAAGTGCCTCGTCGCACGACCCCGGCGTTCGGCCCGAGGGGGGTCGAGACGCTGAAGTCCAAGTGAGCTTTGCCGCGTTGGCGTCTTTGATTGGCGCCTATGTGAACTTTGGGATCGTTCTGGCAGCGACCAGATTCGTGCTCGGCAGTCTCGCGTTCATGTGGTACCTGTTCGCGAGTTTTGTGCTCGACAAGCTGTTCAAGCGCTGGCGCCTCAAGGATATCCGCGGCGATGTGGCTCTCGTCACCCGCGGAGGCAGCGGGATCGGTCGCCTGCTCTGTCTTGAACTGGCTTGCCGCGGAGCACGAATCGTCGTCTGGGATTTGAACCTGAACGGCGCACAAGAAACGGCTCAACTCGTTCAAGATGAAGGAGGTTCGGCATTCCCCTACGAGTGTGACGTTTCGAATGCGGCCGCGGTAACCTCGATGGCCGAAAAAGTACGAAAGCCACTTAACCAATTTGTTGTCCACGAAAAAGCGAGTATTCGCAGGGAAGTTGTGTTCTTTAGTTGGCCGATAGTCATCAGCGATTTCATCGATACGATGCCGGCATTGTTGATGAGGATCGAAACGCGGCCGACCTCGTTTCGTACTTTTTCGGCCATCGAGGTTACCGCGGCCGCACTCGAAACGTCACACTCGTAGGCGAATACCGAACCTCCTTCATCTTGAACGAGTTGAGCCGTTTCTTGTGCGCCGTTCAGGTTCAAATCCCAGACGACGATTCGCGCTCCGCGGCGAGCCAGTTCGAGACAGAGCAGGCGACCGATCCCGCTGCCTCCACCGGTGACGAGAGCCACATCGCCGCGGATATCCTTGAGGCGCCAGCGCTTGAACAGCTTGTCGAGCACAAAACTCGCAAACAGGTACCACATGAACGCGAGACAGCCGAGCACGAATCTGGTCGCTGCCAGAACGATCCCAAAGTTCACATAGGCGCCAATCAAAAACGCCAACGCGGCAAAGCTCACCGACATCTTGGACTTCAGCGTCTCGACCCCCCTCGGGCCGAACGCCGGGGTCGTGCAACGGGGCGCTTCGTGGCACATCTTACTACGATGACTGCTCCAACTAATACGACTTCGACCACTACCACCACGATGACGGTCGTCACTGCCGTCGCGTGTGTTGAGAACTTTTTTTGGGTGTTCGGTCTGTATTGATGGTGCCGATCGGTCGAATCTTTCACCGTCGTCTCCTCACGCAAAGCTTCGTCGGCGTGCCGGGTCCTGCGATGACACTAAGAAGCTCAGTTCACTTCCATAGGTTCCAAAGCAGGAGTAAAGCAAGCACTAGATTTACTAAAGATAGTACAAAAGAACGCGATCGATTTTGGGGTTCAACTGCGTTGGACGGGACTATTTATCTGCTCGTCGAGGATTCCGGTCATGATGCGTAGGTGCTTTGCGAAGATCACGAACGCTCTAGTGCCAATTTGGGGAGAGAAGGTGGCATGGCGGGAATTTCCATACGACGATGACCGAGGACCGAGTCTCCAGAAATACAACCGGTACATACTCTGGCTTTTCCAGTTCGTCGGAGGGGTCTGGCCTTGGTCCTCTGACGCTGACGGATCTCGCGAAGTTTCTGTTGGTACATGTCCTCAGGGACGTCCAGCACTTCAATTATTTGTTCAAACTCCGGCTTACTGTGCTTCGTGAACCGCCTATGGCCCGTATGCACGCCAGAGAGAATGTAAACGGCTGTTCCAAGGTAAAAGGCGGCCACTCGGAAGGCAGCTTCAAGTGCATACGGTCCCAAGAAAAAGGGCCAAATGTGTTGGCAAACCACTTCCCGTTGCATTAACGCTAGAATGTACGCAAGAATAACGTACATTTTGATCGAGTAGAACTGCATAGCTGCGGTGGCTGTGTAAAGCAAGCACTAGATTCACTAAAGATAGTGAAAGAGAACGCGATCGATTTTGGAGTTCAACTGCGTTGGACGGGACTATTTATCTGCTCGTCGAGGATTCCGGTCACGATGCGTAGGTGCTTTGCGAAGACCACGAACGCTCTAGTGCCAACTCGGGGAGAGGAGGTGGCATGGCGGGATTTCCATACGACGATGACCGAGGACCGAGTCTCCCTAAACACAACCGGTACAACGGAGCAGCACAATGGCCCATATACGCACCACAGCAAATGTCCTTTGGCTTTCCTTCGGCGTTTAGGACAACACGCCTTTATCTCCGCCTTAGAGAAGCATGACATGTGTGGTGGGACGCAGTAGAACGCTCCCGCTCTACTAAGTCATTCTCACCGCAGTGGACCAGACTGAAGCCGATGTAAGCCTGCTGAGTGCCTCTTGTGAAGATAGTAGTCATACTGGAATTTAGGACCGCCGGGTGATTCGGCTGCTCACTCTAGAAGAGCTCGATCACTTTCCGACCTCATGCGGCTAATCTACAATGCGTTCGCTGCGTTACAATCTTACCATCTGAATAATGAATTACGACCAAAGTACATAAATTGTTTACTTTGATTCGTACTACATAGGTATGGTAGTAGCACTAGCTATCTATACTTAAATTAAAACCATATGTATACTTACATGCTGGGCTGTCCTAATGTATCAATTTTGCTATGTTATATAATGTGCGGTACTATCATATGATATCAGTGTGTTTGTTATGCTACACACTTCGTACCTATAATGCCTATGGGACTAAATTACAGTTTGTATACCCTTCAGTCTCGTTGCAATTCACACAAGCGGTTTTGCAGGTAGTCTGTCTGTAACCAGGTCGTGCCTGTTGGGGTTGTGAGTTGTGGCAGTGCAACAGTCACAAAACCTCTTCGCAATATTTGTACGACCATATGCATTGCGTATGATCCGCTCTTCCACTGCCTACCTGGCGTATGAGGCGCCGTTTGAATCGCCAGTTGTAGCCGGAAACACCTGAATGCATCCACATACGGTTCCTTTGCCACGGAAACATTACACAATATATATATATATATATATATATATATATATATATATATAAATATATATTCCGTCATCGTTGCAGATAGGTTAGTGTTGTGACTGCATTATGATGGGATAATGGCGGCTTCCCTCGTGTTGTCAATGAGGTCGTGGAGGTCAGCGGGGTCCTTAGCTAAATGCGTAGTTAGAAATGTCATAGAAGTAGGAAATGTTCAGGGAAGAAAGCGAGGCCCTGTGATTACCTTAGATAGCAACCCCGCACTCCGAAAGCGTTGTTTCCGCAAGATGAGAACAACAACCAAAGCGCCAGGTCACGTCGATGCAATCAGTTTTATGTATCCTAATTATCTGCCGTGGAAAGTTGTGCCGATGACTATCGGCCAACTAAAAAACACAACGTTTCCCGCGAATGTTCGTTTTTTGTTTTTTCGACAACAGATTATTTAAGTGACTACGCGGCCAGGGAATTCGATCGAGGTTCAGACGTTTTATCGGGTGCCGGTGATTACAATAATATTTAGCACTAAGATTACAACAATACTATTTGTAATAGGACAATGGTATGGTAGTAGTTTTATTAATTAGTGATTGGTTCACATCATAGACGTCGCATTTCCAGAGTTAAGACAGCGGAATTGCCCTTTTACAACGCTGAAGATTATATAGGTCACACGGGCAGCCACAAAGTTTACATATACACTCCGGGGACATCTCATGAAACTTCCCTCGCGCACAGATCTTCAGATGGAAACGGTGGACGGCAAGCTGAACACGATAGGCCACTAGTATTCGCCCATCACGACATGAACGAGAACCTATTGTGAGGAGAGCGTGTGCAATCCATACCGAATCCGCGGCCCAAATGGACGCACCAGCAGAAACGAAAGGCGAAGGCGCCTAAATGAAGATGGCTTGATGCCAAGCACACCAAAGCCACGTGACACAGACCCAACATATAGCAACACTGATGAGCTTGCGCAAAGCCTGCGATCAAAACGTCTCGTATGGAATTTTGAGTCATTGGAAACGCTGTGCATAAGGCGTTGTCTCGCAGCAAGAACTAGTGAGTAGTTCCAACTATTATACGTTACGGCCCGCTCTGTTGTGCTATATTTTCACTGACATATATATATTTATGTATATTTATATAGCCTACCTGAAAGAAATGTAAATGTGAAAAAGTGTAAAGGTCGCACCCAATCACTTGCTGGAAATGTCGCCAAGTCTGCCCTTTGACATGTTGACACGAGCGCTGTCTATCTCTTCCTGTATGTTCGTCTATATGTATTGTATAGGCGTGCACTGAAGGGAAGTCGGTTACTCGAGTGGTTTGACTCTTATTGCTATCGTGTGAGAGCTTATGTTATTTAATGATAGAATTCAAGCAAATCTCGTTTGCCAAGAAAAGTAAACATCGCATGTTGATAAGAGCTAAGGTTGAGCTCACTACTTTTTTAGAAAAAACTTTATGTTCTTTAGTTGTCCAGTTTCCTCCGTCTGCGCCAACAACATGTAATCAACGCGTTTACAAAGCGATATAGCACCCAAGATAATTCCAATATCGTGTAAACTATAGGACGAGTACGGACGTATCCCAAAAGATAGATGGTCCATTACCTCTTATGAAAGTTCAAAGTGCGGTTGAAAGATTGCAGATTAAAAAGGCCGTCGGACCCGACCTCGTCTGGAATAAACATATAAAGGCGGCTCTTCTCCAATACCTCCTTCGGACGGCACTATTAAACAAGTGCTTAGAAACAGGTGACATTTCAGCAACTTGATCAGAATGCTTTATCCATAGTCTTGGCGAGTCATTGCAAAGGTAAACTACATCTATGCGATTTTATCATGTCTCCGGTCGGTTCGCGAGATGTTCGAAACTTTTAGGCGACGTGAAATACTCGGTCACCTTCGAGCACTAAGCATTGTACGCTGTATTTGTAGACTACAAGGCGGCGTTTCAAACTGCTTGCAGGAAGATCGTGCAAGAAGGTAGTCGCTCCGGGCGTGGGCCCACGATAGATTCAGGCATACCGATATTTTCTGCAAAGCAGCAGCTATCTTAAGAGTGAAAGTCTTTGCCCGTACCTATTCTCAGTCCTTCCTGTGTTCGCATAAATCTTTAATCTTTATGAGGATTACCTCGTGATATATATATATATATATATATATAGTAGAGTGTTTATGGATCTAAAAATGTCTCTGATCTGGAGACATACAGAGAGCACAACGGTTTAATGATTTACGTGTCGAAGATAAAGGCTGTGAAGTTCAAATGGAAAGAAGTTCGGCAGGCCCCTGAAAATACGTGATAGTCGTATATTAAGTGATGCTTCTGTAGAATTTTTTTTAGAGTTTACTTCTCTGGGTGTTAAGCTAGCGTCTATACATTATATTTTTCATATGTTCGGGATTAATGGAAACAAATGTATTTTTCGAGACCTAATGAACACATGTAATGTAATATAATTAACAATACTAGAAGGTGGTGTATTATTCTTAAAAAAATAATGTAATCGCTGTAATTTAAGACTTGGAGAATGCACAAGACTTTGTACTTTGAAACAGAAAAACACAATATAGTCGGTACAGATGCAGACCGTGACCTAAGGGACAGTGTCAGCCAACACAGTACATACAGGTAAGGCTGGCTCACAAGAGTTAGGTTTGCAGACCGAAAACGATTGTACAGAAGAAACATATATAAGTTGGTATGATTCTAGCGCAGTTGGTGCTGTGTTGTCCTTAACGTTGCAGCCGATAATTGTAGTACACTCCATTCGGGAAACATCTTTAGCGTACCGAAAGTCGTACTCGCGCCCATGCAAGCATCGCACCTACCGGGTCTTTAGTGTAAACAGTAGAGCTGATGCAGGGTTGCGGTGATATGAATACTAGTGAGAAAACCATACCATTAACTATATATATATTAGCTATATAGAGATCCGCAAATACAAATATAAACATGAAAATATAAAGGCACAACGTTTTTTAACCCATAATGTAAAGCGGTGAAGTGTGTCATTGCACAGACTTTAGCTCACATAAACTGTATTAATTTGCACTAATGATGTGCGCATTCAAAACTATTAAGCGGAAGAGAAAAACAGTGCTATGAGCAACATCAGTGAATACACGTAATAGACATTAGTGCCAAGAAAGCCTGGCTCCTCCTTTTTTTTTTTGTTCTGGGAGGTTTCGGGAATGCATGATGCACATGCGCCACTAGCAGCCTGCGTGACTAGTGTGAGACTCGCAAACCCACTAAACCCGGATTCCTCCCCCCCCCCCCAGGCTCGGTATTACTTTGGCATTACATCGAAGCCGTGGGAGAGGCGTCTCTGCCGTTCTCGTTCAATCAGCTCTATCCCTGACTATCATCCCGCATGTCTACCTGCGGTTGGATAGGGGGATGCCATTTTGTAATCCGTCCTGTGAGCGTACGTCAAGACCATGAGGGCCTGGCTGCTCCTCACCCCCTCCCCCTCCCTCGGCTCCTCGTCTCGACCACTCTCCCGAGAGACCCGCTCAAACCTCTCCCGCCTGGCCGTTTCCTTGGCTGTCTTGAGTGTCAAAACAGCGTCGAACAAGTTCGTCGCCTCCCTCCATGCCTCCGCCGAAGTCATCATATGGGAAGCCTGGCTCCTCCTATCAATTGGCCAAAGCCAAACCCATTCATAAACGACAATCATTTCAAGAATCTACTAGACAGTGTCTTTACACTACCACGAAGTTCCACTTGAGTAGAGCGCTTAAAAGTTTACACAGGTTGATTGTCCGTGGGGTTTCAGTGGAGTTTTTGTTTGAGCTCACCTATCTTGCCGTCAAGATGACTTAAGCGGCACCCTATTTGCCGTGTAAATCCTGCAGCGAATCAACTTTAACATAGATGCCAGGGCTTGAATGTCATCCCCGCTCTAGTATGAAATAATATCAATGCAGCAGCTTAGCATCCTAGATACGGTGAAAGCAAAGTTCCTCAAAGTAGTTTTAGGCCTTTCCTGAACAACCTAAACCGATTAATCTAATGCCTGTCATGTCTGCGATTCGGATTCCGCCATTCCTGTTTCTGTTACACAGTAGATAGACCATGAGACATGCCAGTCAGCTCTGGCCCTTTGGCTTTTATCCTGATACATATAACTTGCAGGGCAGACGCGCAAAGTGTCTTGGATTTATTAAAGTTCAATGTTATATATGCATGTACATCACACTGAATGAGAATTTATATATATAGGTATTATCATTTCTAGCGATTGGCTCATGCTCATCATACACACGCTGTAACGAAGTATTGTATTAACGTTGTACAATCCTGTTACATTAGTACGAGTAATTGGTGAATATATATATATATATATATATATATATATATATATATATATATATATATATTATTCATTTCATATTTATTCACTCAGGTTGAGTAGCGATTATAATCACAAATACTCTCTTTAACAACTATAAGGACAGTGAGTCAAGACTATCACCGGGTGATCTGCATATGTATGGATACATGCACATACACATATATACACACATATATAAACATATACATACGCATACATATATATCTATATATATATACAATATATAAGCTACAAGGCCCCACAATGACGGGCTAATTCATTTAAAGATTGCACAAGATTGCATTTTGCGGCATGGTATCTTCGGCAGTGTTCACCGCAGCGGCGGCATACACAAGTCTCACATGGTTCATGGAATTCAGCACGTTGACATAAAATGTGATGAAAGCCGTGTACTGCAAATCGTGTTATCACGTGCCTGTTGCTACGCTCTGGCCCCTTCCACTCTGCATTTATCATCGCTCCGGTACTGAAAAATTCCGGATCGAGCTCAGAAAATTTCGCCTCCCATTTTCTAATGCAGTCGATGAAGGCTGTGGTTTGCGGGAGGTTATAACGACGCGTTAGGTCTTCTATAAAAAGTGGACAGTCTGCTAATAAGAAGACGAGGCGGTTGCGCGTTGACGTATGAAGTCCCAGAGTCCGTTTCAGGAAAGCTGCTTTTATCTGATTCAGCTGGTCGAGGTTTCTGGGAGTCAGGTGCGCCCATATTAACTCCACTCCATATGAAGCCACGGGGGCGATCTTCAGGTCGAAGAGGCGAATGGCTGTGACGAGGGACAGGCGGTGCGGGCTCCTGATGGAAGATGCCGCTATAAGGGCTTTCCTGCATCTCTCCATAACATGCGCCGAGAACCCTACCCCATTTGACGGCATAATTAGTCCTAGATAAGGGAACTTATTGACGTAGGCAAGAGAGAAGCTACCGATATGAAGAGAGTCGTCACGCGCGACCCTGCCCCCTCTACGGAACTTTAGTGCCTCCGTCTTACGAAGATTAATTGTTAACCCCAACTCTGTAACGGCTGTGTTGAGTCTGGCCAGCGCCTGTTGGACCTGGAAACGGCTACTTCCATATATAGCTAAATCGTCTGCGTATAATAAAACCTTAACGAGATCTCTACACCCCCGAATTCGTTTTGGCAGGTCCTTCAAGAGGGCGGAAAAGAGAAGTGGACTCAAATTGTCCCCCTGGGCAAACCCGGTTGTTTGCGAAAACGCCGGCAGTTCCGACACTCCATCGTCGATTGTCATCCGGTTTTCCTGTAAGATCTCTCTTATGAGGTTCAGCATCTTCGAGGGAACGCCGACTTCTGCCAGAATGTTGAGCACACGATCACGTGGAGCGGAGTCAAAGGCGGCTTTGAAGTCGACGAATACCGCGTACAGAGACTGCCCTGGTCGGGAGAGGGTTTCTTTGACGTCATCCAGGAGAATTCTGCACGCTGTTTGCGTAGAACGCCCCTTCCGAAATCCATGTTGTTCTTCAGGTATAACGTTCGTGGCCTCCAAGAAGGCGCTTAGTCTTTTCGTGATCAAGCACGACAGCAGCTTATAGCACACGCTCTTCTTTGCAATGCCTCTCCAGGCCGAGGGGTGGGTAGGGTCACCTTTGCCTTTTGGGATCACCAGTAAGGTCGCATTTCTCCATTGTGTTGGGAGAAGCCCCGTTTTGAGGCATTCGTTGAACAATGCTGTCCAACACGGAGCGAGTACAAGCGAGCTTCTAAGGTGCTCATTCCGAACGCCGTCCGGTCCAGATGCTTTGTTGTTGCACAGCCCTTGAAGAGCCTGCAGAACTTCCATGACCGTGAAGTCCTTCTCAAGTTCGCTCTGATGTCTTGTCGTTTCCTCGTCCCAAACAGCAGCGAACAATGGTGATTCGCGGGGGATCGTGTCACTCGATGCAAACATTTCGGTGAAATGTCCAACGAGGGTGACAGAGCTAATAGGACAGGAGGTCTGCCCACCGCGTGTAAGCCACTTGTATGGAGCTCGTTCTGCGTGTGTGAGGAGGATAGCCTCCTGTTGTTCGAGATATAGTTTCTTCTGCTGAGTGTATGTCTTCCGGCAGATCGTTCGGAAAACATCAGCAAGCGGCTTAACGGCAGGTTGCAGCTCTGACAACAAATGGAGGGTCTTCTGTGTCGCTCGAGCAAAGTGACAGTCGTAGTTGAACCAAGGGCGATGTTTCTTTTTTCTGGGGGAGCAAGTAGACGATTGAAGGATCTCCACGAAGCGATCAGCATATTGTTCGACGTCGATAAAATCGGGAATCGGCAGGACCTCATGCGAACGTTCCAGCAGAGCCGCAACGTCCAGATTGCGGGCCCGAGGCACTCGTCTGGGGGCTCTCGACGTGTCGTCATGTACCTTGAATTCTAGCGCAGTTGGGATATGTGATCGAATAAGCCCGCCTTCACTCAACGAATTCCTTTCTCCAATATAGTTTACTCTGTCCTCGCTTAAGCTGACCGCAAATAAATCAATGACCGAGCTCCCCGAATGGTTAAGGAAGGTCGGACATGACGCTGGGGTAACTATCCAGCAACCATAGTCAGCTAGGGTATCACGTAAGGCTGTCGTGCGACTGGAGGAGGGACAATCAAGACGAGCGTTGAAATATATATATTAATGAATGCTCAAGATGTACATATTTAATTAACTGCAATTGTTTATTTTTGGAACATGTTGCGCTCGCTGTTGCAATAATAGTCTAGTGTTAATCCATGTATTTACGTATTATATTTGTTACCTATGTTATGTTGTTTGTTTATCGTATATGTACATACGTCATGCCCGATACATGATAGGTTAGGGATAGCATATATTGGTGTCGGCACAAACGTTTTTACGTATAATTAGTTTTTCTTTGGGTATAAGTAGTAATTTCCATTTAAGAGTGGCCGGTTTGGGTCATGAGTCTAGGCCTCTCGAATGCAAGGCAAAGGCTTTTGCCACTAAGCCATCTAGCTCGGTTTAAGCTATATAACCCGCATGTAGCAGCTATGTCTTGTTCGCGACGTATAAGGTGTGTCTTAGGCGTTTTGCACACGCTCTCCTCACAATAGGTTCTCGTTCATGTCGTGATGGGCGAATACTAGTGGCCTGTCGTGTTCAGCTTGCCGTCCACCGCTTCCATCTGAAGATCTATGCGCGAGAGAAGTTTCATGAGATGTCCCCGGAGTGTATATGTAAACTTTGTGGCTACGCGTGTGACCTATATAACCTTCAGCGTTGTAAAAGGGCAATTCCGCTGTCTTAACTCTGGAAATGCGATGTCTATATTGTGAACCACTCACTAATTAATAAAACTACTACCATACCTATGTTATTGTTCCTATTACAAATAGTATTGTTGTAATCTTAGTGCTAAATATTATTGTAATTACCGGCACCCGATAAAACGTCTAAACCTCGACCGAATTCCCTGGCCGCGCAGTCACTTAACTAATCTGTTGTCCACAAAAAACGAGCATTCGCGCGAAACGTTGTGTTTTTTAGTTGGCCAATAGTCATCGGAACAACTTTCCACGGCAGATAATTAGGATACATAAAACTGATTGCATCGACGTGACCTGGCGCTTTGGTTGTTGTTCTCATCTTGCGGAAACAACGCTTTCGGAGTGCGGGGTTGCTATCTAAGTTAATCACAGAGCCCCGCTTTCTTCCCTGAACATTTCCTACTTCTATGACATTTCTAACTACACATTTAGCTAAGGAGCCCGCTGACCTCCACGGCCTCATTGACAACACAAGGGAAGCCGCCATTATTCCATCATAATGCAGTCACAACACTAACCTATCTGCAACGATGACGGAATATATATATATATATATATATATATATATATATATATATATATATTGTGTAATGTTTCCGTAGCAAAGGGACCGTATGTGGATGCATTCAGGTGTTTCCGGCTACAACTGGCGATTCAAACGGCGCCTCATACGCCAGGTAGGCAGTGGAAGAGCGGACCATCCGCAACGCATATGGTCGTACAAATATTGCGAAGAGGTTTTGTGACTGTTGCACTGCCACAACTCACAATCCCAACAGACACGACCTGGTTACAGACAGACTACCTGCAAAACCGCTTGTGTGATTTGTAACGAGACTGAAGGGAGTATACAAACTTTAATTTAGTCTCATAGGCATTTTAGGTACGAAGTGTGTAGCATAACAAACACACTGATACCATATGATAGTACCGCACAGTATATAACATAGCAAAATTGATACATTAGGACAGCCCAGCATGTAAGTATACATATGGTGTTAATTTAAGTATAGATAGCTAGTGCTACTACCATACCTATGTAGTACGGATCAAAGTAAACCATTTATGTACTTTGGTCGTTATTCATTATTCAGATGGTAAGATTGTAACGCAGCGAACGCATTGTAGATTAGCCGCATGAGATCGGAAAGTGATCGAGTTCTTCTAGAGTAAGCAGCCGAATCACCCGGCGGTCCTAAATTCCAGTATGGCTACTATCTTCACAAGAGGCTTCACTCAGCAGGCTTACATCGGCTTCAGTCTGGTCCACTGCGGTTCCATTACCTGGATCGGCGGGCTGTACTTCTTCTCTCCCTTCCTTACGATTGGCCGTCTTATGCGCACCTATTGACTTGGACTCAACGCTATATCCGTGACTGCTCTACGCCGATCGGCGTATTCCTTCTGTGCTTGCTGACGCCTCTCGGTGTGTTCGCGACTTGGTGCATCGCCTCGAGCGGGTTCCCCTGGAGCTGTCACACTCAATCAAGTTCGCATCGATCGACCATGAAGTAGCGTGGCGGGGGAGAGACCCGTGGTTGCATGTGGAGTGGCGTTATATGCTCCCACCATTTCTCTGATCCGTTTCTTGAAGTCTCCCCCCAGCTGTTTAGCGGTTTCGAAGAATCCCCCCAGCGTTCTGTTAAACCTTTCCACCAGGCCATTTGCCGCCGCATGGTACACAGGGGTCAGCTGATGGATTACCCCAAATTTCTTCATAAACTCGGCGAATGTTATGCTAGTCATTGTCCGATATTAGATATTCAGGCACCCCTTCCTGATGAAATAGCCGGTGCAGGAAATCCGCTATCTTCTCTGTGGTTGCCTGTGATTGCATCGACGTGACCTGGCGCTTTGGTTGTTGTTCTCATCTTGCGGAAACAACGCTTTCGAAGTGCGGGGTTGCTATCTAAGGTAATCACAGGGCCTCGCTTTCTTCCCTGAACATTTCTTACTTCTATGACATTTCTAACTACGCATTTAGCTAAGGACCCCGCTGACCTCCACGACCTCATTGACAACACGAGGGAAGCCGCCATTATTCCATCATAATGCAGTCACAACACTAACCTATCTGCAACGATGACGGAATATATATATATATATATATATATATATATATATTGTGTAATGTTTCCGTGGCAAAGGGACCGTATGTGGATGCATTCAGGTGTTTCTGGCTACAACTGGCGATTCAAACGGCGCCTCATACGCCAGGTAGTGGAAGAGCAGACCATCCGCAACGCATATGGTCGTACAAATATTGCGAAGAAGTTTTGTGACTGTTGCACTGCCACAACTCACAACCCCAACAGGCACGACCTGGTTACAGACAGACTACCTGCAAAACCGCTTGTGTGATTTGTAACGAGACTGAAGGGAGTATACAAACTTTAATTTAGTCCCATAGGCATTATAGGTACGAAGTGTGTAGCATAACAAACACACTGATACCATATGATAGTACCGCACAGTATATAACATAGCAAATTTGATACATTAGGACAGCCCAGCATGTAAGTATACATATGGTGTTAATTTAAGTATAGATAGCTAGTGCTACTACCATACCTATGTAGTACGGATCAAAGTAAACCATTTATGTACTTTGGTCGTAATTCATTATTCAGATGGTAAGATTGTAACGCAGCGAACGCATTGTAGATTAGCCGCATGAGATCGGAAAGTGATCGAGCTCTTCTAGAGTAAGCAGCCGAATCACCCGGCGGTCCTAAACTCCAGTATGGCTACTATCTTCACAAGAGGCACTCAGCAGGCTTACATCGGCTTCAGTCTGGTCCACTGCGGTCAGAATGACTTAGTAGAGCGGGAGCGTTCTACTGCGTCCCACCACACATGTCATGTTTCCCTAGGGCGGAGATAAAGGCGTGTTGTTCTAAACGCCGAAGGAAAGCCAAAGGACATTTGCTGTGGTGCGTATATGGGCCATTGTGCTGATCCGTTGTACCGGTTGTATTTCGGGAGACTCGGTCCTCGGTCATCGTCGTATGGAAATTCCCACCATGCCACCTCCTCTCCCCAAGTTGGCACTAGAGCGTTTGTGGTCTTCGCAAAGCACCTACGCATCATGACCGGAATCCTCGACGAGCAGATAAATAGTTCCGTTCAACGCAGTTGAACTCCAAAATTGATCGCGTTCTCTTGTACTATCTTTAGTGAATCTAGTGCTTGCTTTACACAGCCGCCGCAGCTATGCAGTGCTACTCAATCAAAATGTACGTTATTATTGCGTACATTCTAGCGCTAGTGCAACGGGAAGTGGTTTGCCAGCACATTTGGCCCTTTTTTTCGGGACCGTATGCACTTGAAGCTGCCTTCCGAGTGGCCGCCTTTTACCTTGGAACACCGTTTACATTCTCTCTGGCGTGCATACGGGCCATAGGCGGTTCACGAAGCTCAGTAAGCCGGAGTTTGAACAAATAATTGAAGTGCTGGACGTTCCTGAGGACATGTACCAACAGAAACTTCGCGAGATCCGTCAGCGTCAGAGGACCAAGGCCAGACCCCTCCGACGAACTGGAAAAGTCAGAGTATGTACCGGTTGTATTTCTGGAGACTCGGTCCTCGGTCATCGTCGTATGGAAATTCCCGCCATGCCACCTCTTCTCCCCGAGTTGGCACTAGAGCGTTTGTGGTCTTCGCAAAGCATTCTACGCATCGTGGCCGGAATCCTCGACGAGCAGATAAATAGTCCCGTCCAACGCAGTTGAACTCCAAAATCGATCGCGTTCTCTTGTACTATCTTTAGTAAATCTAGTGCTTGCTTTACTCCTGCTTTGGAACCTATGGAAGTGAACCGAGCTTCTTAGTGTCATCGCAGGACCCGGCACGCCGACGAAGCTTTGCGTGAGGAGACGACGGTGAAAGATTCGACCGATCGGCACCATCAATACAGACCGAACACCCACAAAAAGTTCTCAACACACGCGACGGCAGTGACGACCGTCATCGTGGTGGTAGTGGTCGAAGTCATATAAGTTGGAGCAGTCATCGTAGTAAGATGTGCCACGAAGTGCCCCGTCGCACGACCCCGGCGTTCGGCCCGAGGGGGGTCGAGACGCTGAAGTCCAAGATGTCGGTGAGCTTTGCCGCGTTGGCGTCTTTGATTGGCGCCTATGTGAACTTTGGGATCGTTCTGGCAGCGACCAGATTCGTGCTCGGCAGTCTCGCGTTCATGTGGTACCTGTTCGCGAGTTTTGTGCTCGACAAGCTGTTTAAGCGCTGGCGCCTCAAGGATATCCGCGGCGATGTGGCTCTCGTCACCCGCGGAGGCAGCGGGATCGGTCGCCTGCTCTGTCTTGAACTGGCTTGCTCGTCTGGGATTTGAACCTGAACGGCGCACAAGAAACGGCTCAACTCGTTCAAGATGAAGGAGGTTCGGCATTCCCCTACGAGTGTGACGTTTCGAATGCGGCCGCGGTAACCTCGATGGCCGAAAAAGTACGAAAGCCACTTAACCAATTTGTTGTCCACGAAAAAGCGAGTATTCGCAGGGAACGTTGTGTTCTTTAGTTGGCCGATAGTCATCAGCGATTTCATCGATACGATGCCGGCATTGTTGATGAGGATCGAAACGCGGCCGACCTCGTTTCGTACTTTTTCGGCCATCGAGGTTACCGCGGCCGCACTCGAAACGTCACACTCGTAGGCGAATACCGAACCTCCTTCATCTTGAACGAGTTGAGCCGTTTCTTGTGCGCCGTTCAGGTTCAAATCCCAGACGACGATTCGCACTCCGCGGCGAGCCAGTTCGAGACAGAGCAGGCGACCGATCCCGCTGCCTCCACCGGTGACGAGAGCCACATCGCCGCGGATATCCTTGAGGCGCCAGCGCTTGAACAGCTTGTCGAGCACAAAACTCGCAAACAGGTACCACATGAACGCGAGACAGCCGAGCACGAATCTGGTCGCTGCCAGAACGATCCCAAAGTTCACATAGGCGCCAATCAAAAACGCCAACGCGGCAAAGCTCACCGACATCTTGGACTTCAGCGTCTCGACCCCCCTCGGGCCGAACGCCGGGGTCGTGCAACGGGGCGCTTCGTGGCACATCTTACTACGATGACTGCTCCAACTAATACGACTTCAACCACTACCACCACGATGACGGTCGTCACTGCCGTCGCGTGTGTTGAGAACTTTTTTTGGGTGTTCGGTCTGTATTGATGGTGCCGATCGGTCGAATCTTTCACCGTCGTCTCCTCACGCAAAGCTTCGTCGGCGTGCCGGGTCCTGCGATGACACTAAGAAGCTCAGTTCACTTCCATAGGTTCCAAAGCAGGAGTAAAGCAAGCACTAGATTTACTAAAGATAGTACAAAAGAACGCGATCGATTTTGGGGTTCAACTGCGTTGGACGGGACTATTTATCTGCTCGTCGAGGATTCCGGTCATGATGCGTAGGTGCTTTGCGAAGATCACGAACGCTCTAGTGCCAACTCGGGGAGAGGAGGTGGCATGGCGGGAATTTCCATACGACGATGACCGAGGACCGAGTCTCCAGAAATACAACCGGTACATACTCTGGCTTTTCCAGTTCGTCGGAGGGGTCTGGCCTTGGTCCTCTGACGCTGACGGATCTCGCGAAGTTTCTGTTGGTACATGTCCTCAGGGACGTCCAGCACTTCAACTATTTGTTCAAACTCCGGCTTACTGTGCTTCGTGAACCGCCTATGGCCCGTATGCACGCCAGAGAGAATGTAAACGGCTGTTCCAAGGTAATCGCGGCCACTCGGAAGGCAGCTTCAAGTGCATACGGTCCCAAGAAAAAGGGCCAAATGTGTTGGCAAACCACTTCCCGTTGCATTAACGCTAGAATGTACGCAAGAATAACGTACATTTTGATCGAGTAGAACTGCATAGCTGCGGTGGCTGTGTAAAGCAAGCACTAGATTCACTTAAGATAGTGAAAGAGAACGCGATCGATTTTGGAGTTCAACTGCGTTGGACGGGACTATTTATCTGCTCGTCGAGGATTCCGGTCACGATGCGTAGGTGCTTTGCGAAGACCACGAACGCTCTAGTGCCAACTCGGGGAGAGGAGGTGGCATGGCGGGATTTCCATACGACGATGACCGAGGACCGAATGTCCTTTGGCTTTCCTTCGGCGTTTAGGACAACACGCCTTTATCTCCGCCTTAGAGAAGCATGACATGTGTGGTGGGACGCAGTAGAACGCTCCCGCTCTACTAAGTCATTCTCACCGCAGTGGACCAGACTGAAGCCGATGTAAGCCTGCTGAGTGCCTCTTGTGAAGATAGTAGTCATACTGGAATTTAGGACCGCCGGGTGATTCGGCTGCTCACTCTAGAAGAGCTCGATCACTTTCCGACCTCATGCGGCTAATCTACAATGCGTTCGCTGCGTTACAATCTTACCATGAATAATGAATTACGACCAAAGTACATAAATTGTTTACTTTGATTCGTACTACATAGGTATGGTAGTAGCACTAGCTATCTATACTTAAATTAAAACCATATGTATACTTACATGCTGGGCTGTCCTAATGTATCAATTTTGCTATGTTATATAATGTGCGGTACTATCATATGATATCAGTGTGTTTGTTATGCTACACACTTCGTACCTATAATGCCTATGGGACTAAATTACAGTTTGTATACCCTTCAGTCTCGTTGCAATTCACACAAGCGGTTTTGCAGGTAGTCTGTCTGTAACCAGGTCGTGCCTGTTGGGGTTGTGAGTTGTGGCAGTGCAACAGTCACAAAACCTCTTCGCAATATTTGTACGACCATATGCATTGCGTATGATCCGCTCTTCCACTGCCTACCTGGCGTATGAGGCGCCGTTTGAATCGCCAGTTGTAGCCGGAAACACCTGAATGCATCCACATACGGTTCCTTTGCCACGGAAACATTACACAATATATATATATATATATATATATATATATATATATATATTCCGTCATCGTTGCAGATAGGTTAGTGTTGTGACTGCATTATGATGGGATAATGGCGGCTTCCCTCGTGTTGTCAATGAGGTCGTGGAGGTCAGCGGGGTCCTTAGCTAAATGCGTAGTTAGAAATGTCCTAGAAGTAGGAAATGTTCAGGGAAGAAAGCGAGGCCCTGTGATTACCTTAGATAGCAACCCCGCACTCCGAAAGCGTTGTTTCCGCAAGATGAGAACAACAACCAAAGCGCCAGGTCACGTCGATGCAATCAGTTTTATGTATCCTAATTATCTGCCGTGGAAAGTTGTGCCGATGACTATCGGCCAACTAAAAAACACAACGTTTCCCGCGAATGTTCGTTTTTTGTGGACAACAGATTATTTAAGTGACTACGCGGCCAGGGAATTCGATCGAGGTTCAGACGTTTTATCGGGTGCCGGTGATTACAATAATATTTAGCACTAAGATTACAACAATACTATTTGTAATAGGACAATAACATAGGTATGGTAGTAGTTTTATTAATTAGTGATTGGTTCACATCATAGACGTCGCATTTCCAGAGTTAAGACAGCGGAATTGCCCTTTTACAACGCTGAAGATTATATAGGTCACACGGGCAGCCACAAAGTTTACATATACACTCCGGGGACATCTCATGAAACTTCCCTCGCGCACAGATCTTCAGATGGAAACGGTGGACGGCAAGCTGAACACGACAGGCCACTAGTATTCGCCCATCACGACATGAACGAGAACCTATTGTGAGGAGAGCGTGTGCAATCCATACCGAATCCGCGGCCCAAATGGACGTACCAGCAGAAACGAAAGGCGAAGGCGCCTAAATGAAGATGGCTTGATGCCAAGCACACCAAAGCCACGTGACACAGACCCAACATATAGCAACACTGATGAGCTTGCGCAAAGCCTGCGATCACAACGTCTCGTATGGAATTTTGAGTCATTGGAAACGCTGTGCATAAGGCGTTGTCTCGCAGCAAGAACTAGTGAGTAGTTCCAACTATTATACGTTACGGCCCGCTCTGTTGTGCTATATTTTCACTGACATATATATATTTATGTATATTTATATAGCCTACCTGAAAGAAATGTAAATGTGAAAAAGTGTAAAGGTCGCACCCAATCACTTGCTGGAAATGTCGCCAAGTCTGCCCTTTGACATGTTGACACGAGCGCTGTCTATCTCTTCATATGTATTGTATAGGCGTGCACTGAAGGGAAGTCGGTTACTCGAGTGGTTTGACTCTTATTGCTATCGTGTGAGAGCTTATGTTATTTGATGATAGAATTCAAGCAAATCTCGTTTGCCAAGAAAAGTAAACATCGCATGTTGATAAGAGCTAAGGTTGAGCTCACTATTTTTTTAGAAAAAACTTTATGTTCTTTAGTTGTCCAGTTTCCTCCGTCTGCGCCAACAACATGTAATCAACGCGTTTACAAAGCGATATAGCACCCAAGATAATTCCAATATCGTGTAAATTATAGGACGAGTACGGACGTATCTCAAAAGATAGATGGTCCATTACCTCTTATGAAAGTTCAAAGTGCGGTTGAAAGATTGCAGATTAAAAAGGCCGTCGGACCCGACCTCGTCTGGAATAAACATATAAAGGCGGCTCTTCTCCAATACCTCCTTCGGACGGCACTATTAAACAAGTGCTTAGAAACAGGTGACATTTCAGCAACTTGATCAGAATGCTTTATCCATAGTCTTGGCGAGTCATTGCAAAGGTAAACTACATCTATGCGATTTTATCATGTCTCCGGGCGGTTCGCGAGATGTTCGAAACTTTTAGACGACGTGAAATACTCGGTCACCTTCGAGCACCAAGCATTGTACGCTGTATTTGTAGACTACAAGGCGGCGTTTCAAACTGCTTGCAGGAAGATCGTGCGAGAAGGTAGTCGCTCCGGGCGTGGGCCCACGATAGATTCAGGCATACAGATATTTCCTGCAAAGCAGCAGCTATCTTAAGAGTGAAAGTCTTTGCCCGTTCCTATTCTCAGTCCTTCCTGTGTTCGCATAAATCTTTAATCTTTATGAGGATTACCTCGTGATATATATATATATATATATATAGTAGAGTGTTTATGGATCTAAAAATGTCTCTGATCATGCTGGAGACATACAGAGAGCACAACGGTTTAATGATTTACGTGTCGAAGATAAAGGCTGTGAAGTTCAAATGGAAAGAAGTTCGGCAGGCCCCTGAAAATACGTGATAGTCGTATATTAAGTGATGCTTCTGTAGAATTTTTTTTAGAGTTTACTTCTCTGGGTGTTAAGCTAGCGTCTATA
Organism: Dermanyssus gallinae; assembly: GCA_003439945.1. Taxonomy (NCBI): domain Eukaryota; kingdom Metazoa; phylum Arthropoda; class Arachnida; order Mesostigmata; family Dermanyssidae; genus Dermanyssus; species Dermanyssus gallinae. Next base: position 41,521 of record QVRM01005419.1, on the reverse strand, counting down.
CATTATATCCTTCATATGTTCGGGATAAATGGAAACGAATGTATTTTTCGATACCTAATGAACACATGTAATGTAATACAATTAACAATACTGGAAGGTGGTGTATTATTCTTAAAAAAAAGAATGTAATCGCTGTAATTTAAGACTTGGAGAATGCACAAGACTTTGTACTTTGAAACAGAAAAACACAATATAGTCGGTACAGATGCAGACCGCGACCTAAAGGACAGTGTCAGCCAACACAGTACATACAGGTAAGGCTGGCTCACAAGAGTTAGGTTTGCAGACCGAGGACGATTGTACAGAAGAAACATAAATAAGTTGGTATGATTCTAGCGCAGTTGGTGCTGTGTTGTCCTTAACGTTGCAGCCGATAATTGTCGTACACTCCATTCGGGAAACATCTTTAGCGTACCGAAAGTCGTACTCGCGCCCATGCAAGCATCGCACCTACCAGGTCTTTAGTGTAAACAGTAGAGCTGATGCAGGGTTGCGGTGATATGAATACTAGTGAGAAAACCATACCATTAGCTATATATATATTAGCTATATAGAGATCCGCAAATACAAATATAAACATGAAAATATAAAGGCACAACGTTTTTAACCCATAATGTAAAGCGGTGAAGTGTGTCATTTGTAGCTGCACAGACTTTAGCTCACATAAACTGTATTAATTTGCACTAATGATGTGCGCATTCAAAACTATTAAGCGGAAGAGAAAAACAGTGCTATGAGCAACATCAGTGAATACACGTAATAGACATTAGTGCCAAGAAAGCCTGGCTCCTCCTTTTCTTTTTGTTCTGGGAGGTTTCGGGAATGCATGATGCACATGCGCCACTAGCAGCCTGCGTGACTAGTGTGAGACTCGCAAACCCACTAAACCCGGATTCCTCCCCCCCCCCCCCCCAGGCTCGGTATTACTTTGGCATTACATCGAAGCCGTGGGAGAGGCGTCTCTGCCGTTCTCCTTCAATCAGCTCTATCCCTGACTATCATCCCGCATGTCTACCTGCGGTTCGATAGGCGGATGCCATTTTGTAATCCGTCCTGTGAGCGTGCGTCAAGACCATAAGGGCCTGGCTGCTCCTCACCCCCTCCCCCCTCTCTCGGCTCCTCGTCTCGACCACTCTCCCGAGAGACCCGCTCAAACCTCTCCCGCCTGGCCGTTTCCTTGGCTGTCTTGAGTGTCAAAACAGCGTCGAACAAGTTCGTCGCCTCCCTCCATGCCTCCGCCGAAGTTATCATATGGGAAGTCTGGCTCCTCCTATCAATTGGCCAAAGCCAAACCCATTCATAAACGACAATCATTTCAAGAATCTACTAGACAGTGTCTTTACACTACCACGAAGTTCCACTTGAGTAGAGCGCTTAAAAGTTTACACAGGTTGATTGTCCGTGGGGTTTCAGTGGAGTTTTTGTTTGAGCTCACCTATCTTGCCGTCAAGATGACTTAAGCGGCACCCTATTTGCCGTTTAAATCCTGCAGCGAATCAACTTTAACATAGATGCCAGGGCTTGAATGTCATCCCCGTCTAGTATGAAATAATATCAATGCAGCAGCTTAGCATCCTAGATACGGTGAAAGCAAAGTTCCTCAAAGTAGTTTTAGGCCTTTCCTGAACAACCTAAACCGATTAATCTAATGCCTGTCATGTCTGCGATTCGGATTCCGCCATTCCTGTTTCTGTTACACAGTAGATATACCATGAGACATGCCAGTCAGCTCTGGCCCTTTGGCTTTTATCCTGATACATTAAACTTGCAGGGCAGACGCGCAAAATGTCTTGGATTTATTAAAGTTCAATGTTATATATGCATGTACATCACACTGAATGAGAATTTATATATATGGGTATTATCATTTCTAGCGATTGGCTCATGCTCATCATACACACGCTGTAACGAAGTATTGTATTAACGTTGTACAATCCTGTTACATTAGTACGAGTAATTGGTGAATATATATATATATATATATATATATATATATATATATATATATATATATATATATATATATATATATATATATATATATATATATTAATGAATGCTCAAGATGTACATATTTAATTAACTGCAATCGTTTATTTTTGGAACATGTTGCGCTCGCTGTTGCAATAATAGTCTAGTGCTAATCCATGTATTTACGTATTATATTTGTTACCTATGTTATGTTGTTTGTTTATCGTATATGTACATACGTCATGCCCGATACATGATAGGTTAGGGATAGCATATATTGGTGTCGGCACAAACGTTTTTACGAAGAATTAGTTTTTCTTTGGGTATAAGTAGTAATTTCCATTTAAGAGTGGCCGGTTTGGGTCATGAGTCTAGGCCTCTCGAATGCAAGGCAAAGGCTTTGCCACTAAGCCATCTAGCTCGGTTTAAGCTATATAACCCGCATGTAGCAGCTATGTCTTGTTCGCGACGTATAAGGTGTGTCTTAGGCGTTTTGCACACGCTCTCCTCACAATAGGTTCTCGTTCATGTCGTGATGGGCGAATACTAGTGGCCTGTCGTGTTCAGCTTGCCGTCCACCGCTTCCATCTGAAGATCTATGCGCGAGAGAAGTTTCATGAGATGTCCCCGGAGTGTATATGTAAACTTTGTGGCGCGTGTGACCTATATAACCTTCAGCGTTGTAAAAGGGCAATTCCGCTGTCTTAACTCTGGAAATGCGATGTCTATAATGTGAACCAATCACTAATTAATAAAACTACTACCATACCTATGTTATTGTCCTATTACAAATAGTATTGTTGTAATCTTAGTGCTAAATATTATTGTAATTACCGGCACCCGATAAAACGTCTAAACCTCGACCGAATTCCCTGGCTGCGCAGTCACTTAACTAATCTGTTGTTCACAAAAAACGAGCATTCGCGCGAAACGTTGTGTTTTTTAGTTGGCCGATAGTCATCGGCACAACTTTCCACGGCAGATAATTAGGATACATAAAACTGATTGCATCGACGTGACCTGGCGCTTTGGTTGTTGTTCTCATCTTGCGGAAACAACGCTTTCGGAGTGCGGGGTTGCTATCTAAGTTAATCACAGAGCCCCGCTTTCTTCCCTGAACATTTCCTACTTCTATGACATTTCTAACTACACATTTAGCTAAGGAGCCCGCTGACCTCCACGACCTCATTGACAACACAAGGGAAGCCGCCATTATTCCATCATAATGCAGTCACAACACTAACCTATCTGCAACGATGACGGAATATATATATATATATATATATATATATTGTGTAATGTTTCCGTAGCAAAGGGACCGTATGTGGATGCATTCAGGTGTTTCCGGCTACAACTGGCGATTCAAACGGCGCCTCATACACCAGGTAGGCAGTGGAAGAGCGGACCATCCGCAACGCATATGGTCGTACAAATATTGCGAAGAGGTTTTGTGACTGTTGCACTGCCACAACTCACAATCCCAACGGGCACGACCTGGTTACAGACAGACTACCTGCAAAACCGCTTGTGTGATTTGTAACGAGACTGAAGGGAGTATACAAACTTTAATTTAGTCCCATAGGCATTTTAGGTACGAAGTGTGTAGCATAACAAACACACAGATACTATATGATAGTACCGCACAGTATATAACATAGCAAAATTGATACATTAGGACAGCCCAGCATGTAAGTATACATATGGTGTTAATTTAAGTATAGATAGCTAGTGCTACTACCATACCTATGTAGTACGGATCAAAGTAAACCATTTATGTACTTTGGTCGTTATTCATTATTCAGATGGTAAGATTGTAACGCAGCGAACGCATTGTAGATTAGCCGCATGAGATCGGAAAGTGATCGAGTTCTTCTAGAGTAAGCAGCCGAATCACCCGGCGGTCCTAAATTCCAGTATGGCTTCTATCTTCACAAGAGGCTTCACTCAGCAGGCTTACATCGGCTTCAGTCTGGTCCACTGCGGTTCCATTACCTGGATCGGCGGGCTGTACTTCTTCTCTCCCTTCCTTACGATTGGCCGTCTTATGCGCACCTACTGACTTGGACTCAACGCTATATCCGTGACTGCTCTACGCCGATCGACGTATTCCTTCTGTGCTTGCTGACGCCTCTCGGTGTGTTCGCGACTTGGTGCATCGCCTCGAGCGGGTTCCCCTGGAGCTGTCACACTCAATCAAGTTCGCATCGATCGACCATGAAGTAGCGTGGCGGGGGAGAGACCCGTGGTTGCATGTGGAGTGGCGTTATATGCTCCCACCATTTCTCTGATCCGTTTCTTGAAGTCTCCCCCCAGCTGTTTAGCTGTTTCGAAGAATCCCCCCAGCGTTCTGTTAAACCTTTCCACCAGGCCATTTGCCGCCGCATGGTACACAGGGGTCAGCTGATGGATTACGCCAAATTTCTTCATAAACTCGGCGAATGTTATGCTAGTCATTGTCCGATATTAGATATTCAGGCACCCCTTCCTGATGAAATAGCCGGTGCAGGAAATCCACTATCTTCTCTGTGGTTGCCTGTGATTGCATCGACGTGACCTGGCGCTTTGGTTGTTGTTCTCATCTTGCGGAAACAACGCTTTCGAAGTGCGGGTTTGCTATCTAAGGTAATCACAGGGCCTCGCTTTCTTCCCTGAACATTTCCTACTTCTATGACATTTCTAACTACGCATTTAGCTAAGGACCCCGCTGACCTCCACGACCTCATTGACAACACGAGGGAAGCCGCCATTATTCCATCATAATGGCAGTCACAACACTAACCTATCTGCAACGATGACGGAATATATATATATATATATATATATATATATATATATATATATTGTGTAATGTTTCCGTGGCAAAGAGACCGTATGTGGATGCATTCAGGTGTTTCCGGCTACAACTGGCGATTCAAACGGCGCCTCATACGCCAGGTAGGCAGTGGAAGAGCAGACCATCCGCAACGTATATGGTCGTACAAATATTGCGAAGAAGTTTTGTGACTGTTGCACTGCCACAACTCACAACCCCAACAGGCACGACCTGGTTACAGACAGACTACCTGCAAAACCGCTTGTGTGATTTGTAACGAGACTGAAGGGAGTATACAAACTTTAATTTAGTCCCATAGGCATTATAGGTACGAAGTGTGTAGCATAACAAACACACTGATACCATATGATAGTACAGTATATAACATAGCAAATTTGATACATTAGGACAGCCCAGCATGTAAGTATACATATGGTGTTAATTTAAGTATAGATAGCTAGTGCTACTACCATACCTATGTAGTACGGATCAAAGTAAACCATTTATGTACTTTGGTCGTAATTCATTATTCAGATGGTAAGATTGTAACGCAGCGAACGCATTGTAGATTAGCCGCATGAGATCGGAAAGTGATCGAGCTCTTCTAGAGTAAGCAGCCGAATCACCCGGCGGTCCTAAATTCCAGTATGGCTACTATCTTCACAAGAGGCACTCAGCAGGCTTACATCGGCTTCAGTCTGGTCCACTGCGGTCAGAATGACTTAGTAGAGCGGGAGCGTTCTACTGCGTCCCACCACACATGTCATGTTTCCCTAGGGCGGAGATAATTAGCCATTGTGCTGATCCGTTGTACCGGTTGTATTTCGGGAGACTCGGTCCTCGGTCATCGTCGTATGGAAATTCCCGCCATGCCACCTCCTCTCCCCAAGTTGGCACTAGAGCGTTTGTGGTCTTCGCAAAGCACCTACGCATCATGACCGGAATCCTCGACGAGCAGATAAATAGTTCCGTTCAACGCAGTTGAACTCCAAAATTGATCGCGTTCTCTTGACTATCTTTAGTGAATCTAGTGCTTGCTTTACACAGCCGCCGCAGCTATGCAGTGCTACTCAATTAAAATGTACGTTATTCTTGCGTACATTCTAGCGCTAGTGCAACGGGAAGTGGTTTGCCAGCACATTTGGCCCTTTTTTTCGGGACCGTATGCACTTGAAGCTGCCTTCCGAGTGGCCGCCTTTTACCTTGGAACACCGTTTACATTCTCTCTGGCGTGCATACGGGCCATATGCGGTTCACGAAGCACAGTAAGCCGGAGTTTGAACAAATAATTGAAGTGCTGGACGTTCCTGAGGACATGTACCAACAGAAACTTCGCGAGATCCGTCAGCGTCAGAGGACCAAGGCCAGACCCCTCCGACGAACTGGAAAAGTCAGAGTATGTACCGGTTGTATTTCTGGAGACTCGGTCCTCGGTCATCGTCGTATGGAAATTCCCGCCATGCCACCTCTTCTCCCCGAGTTGGCACTAGAGCGTTTGTGGTCTTCGCAAAGCACCTACGCATCGTGGCCGGAATCCTCGACGAGCAGATAAATAGTCCCGTCCAACGCAGTTGAACTCCAAAATCGATCGCGTTCTCTTGTACTATCTTTAGTAAATCTAGTGCTTGCTTTACCCCTGCTTTGGAACCTATGGAAGTGAACCGAGCTTCTTAGTGTCATCGCAGGACCCGGCACGCCGACGAAGCTTTGCGTGAGGAGACGACGGTGAAAGATTCGACCGATCGGCACCATCAATACAGACCGAACACCCACAAAAAGTTCTCAACACACGCGACGGCAGTGACGACCGTCATCGTGGTGGTAGTGGTCGAAGTCATATTAGTTGGAGCAGTCATCGTAGTAAGATGTGCCACGAAGTGCCCCGTCGCACGACGCCGGCGTTCGGCCCGAGGGGGGTCGAGACGCTGAAGTCCAAGATGTCGGTGAGCTTTGCCGCGTTGGCGTCTTTGATTGGCGCCTATGTGAACTTTGGGATCGTTCTGGCAGCGACCAGATTCGTGCTCGGCAGTCTCGCGTTCATGTGGTACCTGTTCGCGAGTTTTGTGCTCGACAAGCTGTTCAAGCGCTGGCGCCTCAAGGATATCCGCGGCGATGTGGCTCTCGTCACCCGCGGAGGCAGCGGGATCGGTTGCCTGCTCTGTTTTGAACTGGCTTGCCGCGGAGCGCGAATCGTCGTCTGGGATTTGAACCTGAACGGCGCACAAGAAACGGCTCAACTCGTTCAAGATGAAGGAGGTTCGGCATTCCCCTACGAGTGTGACGTTTCGAGTGCGGCCGCGGTAACCTCGATGGCCGAAAAAGTACGAAAGCCACTTAACCAATTTGTTGTCCACGAAAAAGCGAGTATTTGCAGGGAACGTTGTGTTCTTTAGTTGGCCGATAGTCATCAGCGATTTCATCGATACGATGCCGGCATTGTTGATGAGGATCGAAACGCGGCCGACCTCGTTTCGTACTTTTCGAGCACGAATCTGGTCGCTGCCAGAACGATCCCAAAGTTCACATAGGCGCCAATCAAAAACGCCAACGCGGCAAAGCTCACCGACATCTTGGACTTCAGCGTCTCGACCCCCCTCGGGCCGAACGCCGGGGTCGTGCAACGGGGCGCTTCGTGGCACATCTTACTACGATGACTGCTCCAACTAATACGACTTCGACCACTACCACCACGATGACGGTCGTCACTGCCGTCGCGTGTGTTGAGAACTTTTTTTGGGTGTTCGGTCTGTATTGATGGTGCCGATCGGTCGAATCTTCCACCGTCGTCTCCTCACGCAAAGCTTCGTCGGCGTGCCGGGTCCTGCGATGACACTAAGAAGCTCAGTTCACTTCCATAGGTTCTAAAGCAGGAGTAAAGCAAGCACTAGATTTACTAAAGATAGTACAAAAGAACGCGATCGATTTTGGGGTTCAACTGCGTTGGACGGGACTATTTATCTGCTCGTCGAGGATTCCGGTCATGATGCGTAGGTGCTTTGCGAAGACCACGAACGCTCTAGTGCCAACTCGGGGAGAGGAGGTGGCATGGCGGGAATTTCCATACGACGATGACCGAGGACCGAGTCTCCAGAAATACAACCGGTACATACTCTGGCTTTTCCAGTTCGTCGGAGGGGTCTGGCCTTGGTCCTCTGACGCTGACGGATCTCGCGAAGTTTCTGTTGGTACATGTCCTCAGGGACGTCCAGCACTTCAATTATTTGTTCAAACTCCGGCTTACTGTGCTTCGTGATCCGCCTATGGCCCGTATGCACGCCAGAGAGAATGTAAACGGCTGTTCCAAGGTAAAAGGCGGCCACTCGGAAGGCAGCTTCAAGTGCATACGGTCCCAAGAAAAAGGGCCAAATGTGTTGGCAAACCACTTCCCGTTGAATTAACGCTAGAATGTACGCAAGAATAACGTACATTTTGATCGAGTAGAACTGCATAGCTGCGGTGGCTGTGTAAAGCAAGCACCAGATTCACTAAAGATAGTGAAAGAGAACGCGATCGATTTTGGAGTTCAACTGAGTTGGACGGGACTATTTATCTGCTCGTCGAGGATTCCGGTCACGATGCGTAGGTGCTTTGCGAAGACCACGAACGCTCTAGTGCCAACTCGGGGAGAGGAGGTGGCATGGCGGGATTTCCATACGACGATGACCGAGGACCGAGTCTCCCTAAATACAACCGGTACAACGGATCAGCACAATGGCCCATATACGCACCACAGCAAATGTCCTTTGGCTTTCCTTCGGCGTTTAGGACAACACGCCTTTATCTCCGCCTTAGAGAAGCATGACATGTGTGGTGGGACGCAGTAGAACGCTCCCGCTCTACTAAGTCATTCTCACCGCAGTGGACCAGACTGAAGCCGATGTAAGCCTGCTGAGTGCCTCTTGTGAAGATAGTAGTCATACTGGAATTTAGGACCGCCGGGTGATTCGGCTGCTCACTCTAGAAGAACTTGATCACTTTCCGACCTCATGCGGCTAATCTACAATGCGTTCGCTGCGTTACAATCTTACCATCTGAATAATGAATTACGACCAAAGTACATAAATTGTTTACTTTGATTCGTACTACATAGGTATGGTAGTAGCACTAGCTATCTATACTTAAATTAAAACCATATGTATACTTACATGCTGGGCTGTCCTAATGTATCAATTTTGCTATGTTATATAATGTGCGGTACTATCATATGATATAAGTGTGTTTGTTATGCTACACACTTCGTACCTATAATGCCTATGGGACTAAGTTAAAGTTTGTATACCCTTCAGTCTCGTTGCAATTCACACAAGCGGTTTTGCAGGTAGTCTGTCTGTAACCAGGTCGTGCCTGTTGGGGTTGTGAGTTGTGGCAGTGCAACAGTCACAAAACCTCTTCGCAATATTTGTACGACCATATGCATTGCGTATGGTCCGCTCTTCCACTGCTTACCTGGCGTATGAGGCGCCGTTTGAATCGCCAGTTGTAGCCGGAAACACCTGAATGCATCCACATACGGTTCCTTTGCCACGGAAACATTACACAATATATATATATATATATATATATATAAATATATACATATATATATATATATATATATATATATATATATTATCATCATTTATTTAAGTGTAGCAAAATATACATTTGTGATGTAAGAACGTGTGCACAGCCCGCTGGGGCTTAACTCAAGGCACTAGGTCCAGGCCTGGGCTGGTCCACCTAGCCATGGTACCTCTCACCGAAGCGGCGTTCCCCCTCTGAACATCTAATGACAGACGTTGCAGTAAATACTCGCCCGCCCTCTTGTCTCCTGTGGCGAGCGCCAATCTTTTCCCGACATCCTTGAGCAGTTTCGTCGTGAGCGACCCAGGCCCCAATGTCTCGAATGCAAGCGGTGAGAACAAGTGTGGATAACTGATGCTTGAATATTTTCTGCACTTGGCTGCTTCCGCTAGGGCTACCGCGTGTCCAGGGCGGGCTGCGCCCGTACCGACCATTGAGGGGGCTAAAGAGTCGGTTACGGTCGCGTCCCACACCAGCATTTGGCCCCGCTCGAAGGGAGTCAGGGTCATTCCATCAGGTCTCCTTCCATCGTCTCTGACTAAGCCAGACGGCTCTAAAATGCATGGGTAGCCTGCCGATCGAAGCCCTCTGCTAAATGTCTCGTTCAGCGCCGAGTGGCGTGCGATTCTGCCTGAACTCTGGAGACAGAAGAGTCCATGGTGACCAAGGGAGTCGACCTCGTCACCGCATCTGCACCGGTGTGGGGAGACTAGCTCAACGCCTAACCTCAACCCGACTAGTATTCGTGTAGACTCATCGTCGAGCAGGGTACCCAGCTGAGGGCTCGGGAGAGCGTGTAGCCATGCACCTGCACCGGGCGACGAAACTGCCTGTAACCTCGCTTTGCTAGCGGCCGTAGTTGTTCGGTCCCACAGGCCGTTCCATCGGCCGTCGTTTGCCATTTCTGACCACGCGCGCTGAAGAGAAGGAGTCTCCGGTAGAGACCCGCAGAATGCGATGGCGTCATCGTGGGTCTGTTCAAGCGTGGCCTGGAAGTTTGCAATCGCCCGGGTGTCCAGAATAGACTCGACACCACTAGTCGCCGAATGTAAAGAAGCGATGTGTGCTGCGACTGAAAGAGAAACAGCTTCAGGCAGGCCCAGTCCGCCTCTGGCAACCGGTAAGAAGGCCTGAACTAGGGAATCGTCTCGCAGCCGCAGGTTGAGTATAGATTCCAACGTAAAGCCCATCTTCGAGTTAATTTCCTCCAACTGGGCCGAGAAGGCTGAACTGTTGATTCCCCTGAACAGGTAGTTCAGCCTCGACGCAGAGAAGCATGAACGCAGGAGGTACAACCCCCGGTGGGCGCCCAGCTGGGGAAGACGATTAAAACCGACCTCCAGTTTTTCCATCCCACGTTCGATTGTCGGTCCAAGGTGGCGAGAGAACAGGGGTACGCCAAGAAGATCCAGGTCGTCGCCTGTTACGCGGCAACCTGGAAGTAGGTTCTGTATAGCGGAGAGTTCAGCTGTACCTGAGTTGATTATGTGAACCTCACACTTGATTGGGTTCAGCTCCAAACCGCTGCATGTGGCGAAACTAAGTATCTTCTTTAAGTCTTCACGGACCGTACTGATGTTACCTCCAATTACCCCGTCGTCCAAGTACCAAAGATTAAGAGGACTTTCGAGTGAGTTAACCAAGTCCTTAACGGCAAGACAGAACAGAGGGGGCGCAAGGGGATCTCCCTGTTGAACCCCTACAGCCGAAGTGAGCAGTGCCGAGGGCAAGACCAAGTGCGATGGATCGCCGTAGGCCAATTTTACTTGGTGATAAATGGCAGGGGTCTCATCTCCAACCACCTTCAACAAGTGATCTCTTCTGACGGTGTTGAACGCGTTCTTAAAGTCAAGTTTGACTAGGACGGATGGATCGAGCCAAGAATCAATAAAAGCCCTGGTAGCGTGAATCATTATTTCAGCACCTCCCTTGGTGGAGAAACCCAGCTGGTGCGGTCCAATCGCCAGGTTAATAGTACCCCTAGAGTCCCCCACTGCCAATTTTGCCGCGACCCTGCGTAGTACTGAAGAACAAGCGATAGGTCTGAACGAGCCGTCTTTCTTCTTCAATGCGAACAGCCTCGCTCCGAAGATGAGGGGGCACCACCTTGGATGTGGAACTCCCCATCGCAGTAGGTCGATTACCTTTGCCAGGGCCTTACAAAGTCCATCGGATAAGCAGCCAAGAATCGGTGAGAGGAGGTCCTGTAGGAGCCGAGGTCTTATAAAATCTAGGCCGGCGCTCGAGCTCTTTGAAAATGATCCAACCGCATAGCGAACATCCTCGACCGACGTAGATGAAGGTAAGAGTTGTGAGGGTGGAGCAGACGGCCAGCACAAGTCTGGCTGCGCGGGGGGGTGTTTTTCCCGTAACGTCGCCGTAGCGGCTGGTTCATCGACCATAACGTCGTCAGATAGAAGAAGGCGGGCTGCTCCCGACACATCCCCGTCCGATAGCTTGGCCGACACAGCCCGCGTGATCGACTGATTTCGCTCAACATTACCACCCGAATCACCCGCGGTAAGTAGGGGAGCCAGGTCTGTAAGCCGAACACCACGTCGGAACTCCACCAAGTTCTTTCTGATGACCACTGCCAGAGAACGTGAATCCCTGCGCCCTATCGGTAATCTCAGCACGACTGGGGCGAAAGAGAAAAGCCCAAGCCAGGCAGCGTCGTCGTTGTCCGAGGCAACCTTTAAGCACACCTCTGACAAGGCGTCAGCCACAGACTTCCTTACCACTTTGGGCAGGATACGAACCAGCTTCCCAGTTTTAATGAAAGCCTGGATGTACTCCGTGAGGTCTAGAGAAGACTCGTTCATGGCCCCGTTAGGGACGGGTATGGCGCCCCCACCCCCATGTTTGACTGTAACATGTCTACGGAGGCCTCGCCTGGCGAAGGTCTGGCCGCATTGGTGACAGGTAACCCTGTTCAGCCCCGAGGTGTCTGGCGGAGTCGCAGGATTCTGTCCAGATGTGAGGCTTGGACCGGCACCTTCTGAAGAATCCGACGACCTGACCTGTGTGGGTTCTGTCTCCGTCCTGCCATCGTTGTGATCACCCGTCATTATGACTGTCTGAGGTCGCTAGCAACCGACAGTAGCGCCAATAAAGGCTGCAATGCGTTCGTTATTGACTTAACCATTTTCGACAGCTCAGACTTCATAGATATTAAGTCCCGAACTAATCCGGACGACCCGTGAGCCACTGGCTTGCGAGGTCCCCGGAGGCGAGTGCGCGTAACCTTCGTTCGTGGCTTGGCTCGAGGACGCTGTTTGGGGGCCGCTCTAGGCCGGGGTAGAAGGAGCTGCGGAGTGGTGTTTCCACCAACCGCGATGCCGCGCACCACCGAGGCATATGTCGCCCCCTCCGGGGAGGAAGAAGCTGAGTCCGCGCTGCTTGAGCCCTGTGAAGAGGGTGTAGGCGCTGCCAAGGCTTCGTTGATAGATGCATCCGGGTGATTAGCCCGGACCTGGTGGAGGGTTCTGGCTTCCATTAGAACCCTATTCCTTTCTCTCAGGTAAAATAATCGCGGGCAGCTGGGTGACTTTGCGTCGTGAGGTCCCCCGCAGTTGACACACTTGGACGAGTTCGGACAATCGGCGGCTAGGTGGCCTCCTTTGCCACAGTTGCGACAAGCCTTGGGAAGTGAGCAGTTCGCCGCAATGTGGCCAACCCTGGAGCAGTTAAAGCAGACTCGGGGCTGGTCGGGTTCCAGAACTACCGCGTGCGAACGATAGCCCAGGAACACTGACGCCGGTGGTTGACGGTCGAAGGTCAGGATCGTTTTTGGCAGAGGCTTCTTTTGATTGCCAGAGGAGACGAACAGTCTTCGGGCAGCCGTGACGCCGTAGTTTGATAGCTCCGTTTTTATCTCTTCCTCTGTTAGCGCGGTGCAGACACCTTGAATCCTGGCCTTAAACGAGGCCAAGCCCGGGCAAGAGGCGAACCCTGAAAGCTCCGAATGCTCCTGAGTTGACTTCGCTTTTCAACCGATCTAACTGTTTTTGCTCCCGCAGCACGGTCTTCTTTACCCTCGCGCTAGTAACAACGGTAAAACGTCACCCGAGGGTTCATCAGCCACCGAGTCAGCATCGACGCCCTGCCTTCTTCGCTTAACGCCCGCGGACTTGTTACTCATGGCGCTAGCGGGCCTCGAAATATCGCCGACGGCTGCAGGTGCATCAGTGCGAATGTTCGCTATGTCCAGGCTAGCTGGAGGCACAACTAGCCGGGCAGGGGCATTTGGGCCCATGATCACGTTTCACATTCACTCGCAATGCCTTGTATAGTTATATCACCAAGTTTATGTATATATATGCCACTACTGTGTGTATATATGTCGCCTTGATATGTATGTTACCACCGCCTTGTATATGTATGTCGCCTTTTATATATGTATGTCACTTTCTGTATATATGTCACCAGCGCCTCGTATATATATGTGTCACCTGAGCAAACTGATTGTTTACAAACAGTCGCACTGGCGCCAAATGTGGGCGCGTGCAGGCCCGCGGAATCAGCCGTTCGCCGAACCGGCTCCACCGTCTAAATTGACGGAACAAAAAGCCGTGTTATGACGTGGCTGTTATGGCAAACGAGCAATGAAAAGTACACTTCACAAGAGCACAGATGAACTTAACGGCACCTGACCGTTCACCAGTGGAACACTTTTCAGTCTTGGACGAAGCACAAGGTGAAGGCGATCCGACTGGGCCACTGCCTAGTCAGGCCGTGGCATACGAGCCAGGTAACGTCCCACTATTCGCGAGCCACCGAAAACACGTCCGCACACCTCGACGTTCGAACGCCGAATCACCAGTCTCGTTACAAATCACACAAGCGGTTTTGCAGGTAGTCTGTCTGTAACCAGGTCGTGCCTGTTGGGGTTGTGAGTTGTGGCAGTGCAACAGTCACAAAACTTCTTCGCAATATTTGTACGACCATATGCGTTGCGGATGGTCTGCTCTTCCACTGCCTACCTGGCGTATGAGGCGCCGTTTGAATCGTCAGTTGTAGCCGGAAACACCTGAATGCATCCACATACGGTCCCTTTGCCACGGAAATATTACACAATATATATATATATATATATATATATATATATATATATTCCGTCATCGTTGCAGATAGGTTAGTGTTGTGACTGCATTATGATGGAATAATGGCGGCTTCCCTCGTGTTGTCAATGAGGTCGTGGAGGTCAGCGGGGTCCTTAGCTAAATGCGTAGTTAGAAATGTCATAGAAGTAGGAAATGTTCAGGGAAGAAAGCGAGGCCCTGTGATTACCTTAGATAGCAACCCCGCACTCCGAAAGCGTTGTTTCCGCAAGATGAGAACAACAACCAAAGCGCCAGGTCACGTCGATGCAATCAGTTTTATGTATCCTAATTATCTGCCGTGGAAAGTTGTGCCGATGACTATGGGCCAACTAAAAAACACAACGTTTCCCGCGAATGTTCGTTTTTTGTGGACAATAGATTATTTAAGTGACTACGCGGCCAGGGAATTCGATCGAGGTTCAGACGTTTTATCGGGTGCCGGTGATTACAATAATATTTAGCACTAAGATTACAACAATACTATTTGTAATAGGACAATAACATAGGTATGGTAGTAGTTTTATTAATTAGTGGTTGGTTCACATCATAGACGTCGCATTTCCAGAGTTAAGACAGCGGAATTGCCCTTTTACAACGCTGAAGATTATATAGGTCACACGGGCAGCCACAAAGTTTACATATACACTCCGGGGACATCTCATGAAACTTCCCTCGCGCACAGATCTTCAGATGGAAACGGTGGACGGCAAGCTGAACACGACAGGCCACTAGTATTCGCCCATCACGACATGAACGAGAACCTATTGTGAGGAGAGCGTGTGCAATCCATACCGAATCCGCGGCCCAAATGGACGCACCAGCAGAAACGAAATGCGAAGGCGCCTAAATGAAGATGGCTTGGTGCCAAGCACACCAAAGCCACGTGACACAGACCCAACATATAGCAACACTGATGAGCTTGCGCAAAGCCTGCGATCAAAACGTCTCGTATGGAATTTTGAGTCATTGGAAACGCTGTGCATAAGGCGTTGTCTCGCAGCACGAACTAGTGAGTAGTTCCAACTATTATACGTTACGGCCCGCTCTGTTGTGCTCTATTTTCACTGACATATATATATTTATGTATATTTATATAGCCTACCTGAAAGAAATGTAAATGTGAAAAAGTGTAAAGGTGGCACCCAATCACTTGCTGGAAATGTCGCCAAGTCTGCCCTTTGACATGTTGACACGAGCGCTGTCTATCTCTTCCTGTATGTTCGTCTATATATATTGTATAGGCGTGCACTGAAGGGAAGTCGGTTACTCGAGTGGTTTGACTCTTATTGCTATCGTGTGAGAGCTTATGTTATTTAATGATAGAATTCAAGCAAATCTCGTTTGCCAAGAAAAGTAAACATCGCATGTTGATAAGAGCTAAGATTGAGCTCACTACTTTTTTTAGAAAAAAACTTTATGTTCTTTAGTTGTCCAGTTTCCTCCGTCTGCGCCAACAACATGTAATCAACGCGTTTACAAAGCGATATAGCACCCAAGATAATTCCAATATCGTGTAAATTATAGGACGAGTACGGACGTATCCCAAAAGATAGATGGTCCATTACCTCTTATGAAAGTTCAAAGTGCGGTTGAAAGATTGCAGATTAAAAAGGCCGTCGGACCCGACCTCGTCTGGAATAAACATATAAAGCCGGCTCTTCTCCAATACCTCCTTCGGACGGCACTATTAAACAAGTGCTTAGAAACAGGTGACATTTCAGCAACTTGATCAGAATGCTTTATCCATAGTCTTGGCGAGTCATTGCAAAGGTAAACTACATCTTTGCGATTTTATCATGTCTCCGGGCGGTTCGCGAGATGTTCGAAACTTTTAGACGACGTGAAATACTCGGTCGCCTTCGAGCACCAAGCATTGTACGCTGTATTTGTAGACTACAAGGCGGCGTTTCAAACTGCTTGCAGGAAGATCGTCATGGAGAAGGTAGTCGCTCCGGGCGTGGGCCCACGATAGAATCAGGCATACCGATATTTCCTGCAAAGCAGCAGCTATCTTGAGAGTGAAAGTCTTTGCCCGTTCCTATTCTCAGTCCTTCCTGTGTTCGCATAAATCTTTAATCTTTATGAGGATTACCTCGTGATATATATATATATATATATATATATATATATATATATAGTAGAGTGTTTATGGATCTAAAAATGTCTTTGATCATGCTGGAGACATACAGAGAGCACAACGGTTTAATGATTTACGTGTCGAAGATAAAGGCTGTGAAGTTCAAATGGAAAGAAGTTCGGCAGGCCCCTGAAAATACGTGATAGTCGTATATTAAGTGATGCTTCTGTAGAATTTTTTTTAGAGTTTACTTTTCTGGGTGTTAAGCTAGCGTCTATACATTATATCCTTCATATGTTCGGGATTAATGGAAACGAATGTATTTTTCGAGACCTAATGAACACATGTAATGTAATATAATTAACAATACTGGAAGGTGGTGTATTATTCTTTAAAAAAAGAATGTAATCGCTGTAATTTAAGACTTGGAGAATGCACAAGACTTTGTACTTTGAAACAGAAAAACACAATATAGTCGGTACAGATGCAGACCGCGACCTAAAGGACAGTGTCAGCCAACACAGTACATACAGGTAAGGCTGGCTCACAAGAGTTAGGTTTGCAGACCGAGGACGATTGTACAGAAGAAACATAAACAAGTTGGTATGATTCTAGCGCAGTTGGTGCTGTGTTGTCCTTAACGTTGCAGCCGATAATTGTAGTACACTCCATTCGGGAAACATCTTTAGCGTACCGAAAGTCGTACTCGCGCCCATGCAAGCATCGCACCTACCGGGTCTTTAGTGTTAACAGTAGAGCTGATGCAGGGTTGCGGTGATATGAATACTAGTGAGAAAACCATACCATTAGCTATATATATTAGCTATATAAAGATCCGCAAATACAAATATAAACATGAAAATATAAAGGCACAAAGTTTTTTAACCCATAATGTAAAGCGGTGAAGTGTGTCATTTGTAGCTGCACAGACTTTAGCTCACATAAACTGTATTAATTTGCACTAATGATGTGCGCATTCAAAACTATTAAGCGGAAGAGAAAAACAGTGCTATGAGCAACATCAGTGAATACACGTAATAGACATTAGTGCCAAGAAAGCCTAGCTCCTCCTTTTTTTTTTGTTCTGGGAGGTTTCGGGAATGCATGATGCACATGCGCCACTAGCAGCCTGCGTGACTAGTGTGAGACTCGCAAACCCACTAAACCCGGATTCCTCCCCCCCCCCCAGGCTCGGTATTACTTTGGCATTACATCGAAGCCGTGGGAGAGGCGTCTCTGCCGTTCTCCTTCAATCAGCTCTATCCCTGACTATCATCCCGCATGTCTACCTGCGGTTGGATAGGGGGATGCCATTTTGTAATCCGTTCTGTGAGCGTGCGTCAAGACCATGAGGGCCTGGCTGCTCCTCACCCCCTCCCCCCTCCCTCGGCTCCTCGTCTCGACCACTCTCCCGAGAGACCCGCTCAAACCTCTCCCGCCTGGCCGTTTCCTTGGCTGTCTTGAGTGTCAAAACAGCGTCGAACAAGTTCGTCGCCTCCCTCCATGCCTCCGCCGAAGTCATCATATGGGAAGCCTGGCTCCTCCTATCAATTGGCCAAAGCCAAACCCATTCATAAACGACAATCATTTCAAGAATCTACTAGACAGTGTCTTTACACTACCACGAAGTTCCACTTAAGTAGAGCACTTAAAAGTTAACACAGGTTGATTGTCCGTGGGATTTCAGTGGAGTTTTTGTTTGAGCTCACCTATCTTGCCGTCAAGATGACTTAAGCGGCACCCTATTTGCCGTTTAAATCCTGCAGCGAATCAACTTTAACATAGATGCCAGGGCTTGAATGTCATCCCCGCTCTAGTATGAAATAATATCAATGCAGCAGCTTAGCATCCTAGATACGGTGAAAGCAAAGTTCCTCAAAGTAGTTTTAGGCCTTTCCTGAACAACCTAAACCGATTAATCTAATGCCTGTCATGTCTGCGATTCGGATTCCGCCATTCCTGTTTCTGTTACACAGTAGATAGACCATGAGACATGCCAGTCAGCTTTGGCCCTTTGGCTTCTAACCTGCTTATCCTGATACATATAACTTGCAGGGCAGATGCGCAAAGTGTCTTGGATTTTTTGAAATCCAATGTTATATATGCATGTACATCACACTGAATGAGAATTAATAAATATTGGTAATATCATTTCTAGCGATTGGCTCATACTCTTCATACGCACGCTGTAACGAAGTATTGTATTAACGTTGTACAATCCTGTCTACATTAGTACGAGTAATATATATATATATATATATATATATATATATACATATATATATATATATATATATATATATATATTAATGAACGCTCAAGATGTACATATTTAATGAACTGCAATCGTTTATTTTTGGAACATGTTGCACTCGCTGTTGCAATAATAGTCTAGTGCTAAATCATGTATTGACGTATTATATTTGTTACCTATGTTATGTTGTTTGTTTATCGTATGTACATACGTCATGCCCGATACATGATAGGTTAGGGATAGCATATATCACAGTCGGCACAAACGTTTTTACGTAGAATTAGTTTTTCTTTGGGTATAAGTAGATTTGGTATATATTGATGTTTGTTTATTCACCATTATTGGTAGATTCTCACAATATTTACGAGCTATTCCGCTCAAGTACGTCAATTACAGCAGCTGTTAATGAGCTGGTGTTCAGTTCTATACATTTCATAACGTGATATCGGTCGATTTCAATTTCACCACAATATTTACAAACACATTCGTTGATTTGGAAACACTTTCCCTTTAGGCAGAGGTATTGGTGGTATCCGTGCCAAGTTATTTTGCAAACTATTGCTCTGTTCTGTTGCAGATCTTTTTTCCATCTGTTGCTAAGAAAAGCGGGTCCATCTGTAAAATTGTTGATTACAAAGTTCCAGTTTTGCCGTTCTCTGTGTTCCTTGTATGCCTCAAGCGCTTCCGGATTAAATTGGTAATTACGGTGCTCTAGGTCTTCTATTAATGTGGACTCATTGCACATTTGCAGCACCAGCGTAGACGAGGCAGTTTTTGATAAGCCAAGCGCTCTTTTAAGAAACATAGTTTTAATCTTGTCGATATTCTTGAGGTTGTCTAATGTTAACTTGGAGGATATAGGTCTGAGGCAATATGACACTGTGGAAAAGATCTTGAGCTTAAATATAGTGAGTACAGTCTTAAGGTCAACTTGCCGGAGATCCTTCAACATCATGGTTAAGGACACCGACTTTACTCTAATTTCTTCAATATGTCTAGTAAAACACAGCTTGGGCGTCAGTGTTACTCCCAAATATCTGAAGTTGTTGACCAACTCTAGTGCATGCCCACTTATCTTTATGTTATAGTCATCTTGAGCATATGCTCCTCCTCTGCTAAAACGCATCACTTTTGTTTTCGACACGTTGATGTTCAGCTTATTTTCGCAACACCATCGTGCAGTCTCATTCAAGTAAAATTGGAGGTGCTGCCTCGATTTTCCCATAATAACTAAGTCGTCTGCATAAAACACGTGATGAGCTTTTACTTCTCGGAGGCACTTTCCAAGGCCAGCTGCGTACAGTATGAATAAAAATGGGCTAGCTGTATCACCCTGTGGCACGCCAATTGTTTGAGAGACCTCCTTGGCAATTGCGTGAGCTCCGTTTAAAATTGTAATACGTTGGCCGGCTAAAATATCTCGGATAAGGTTATACATTCGGCCTTTAATATTAAAATCTTCACGCAGAGTGAGTAAAAGCCGATCTCTCGGTACTGCATCAAAAGCTGTCTTAAAGTCAATAAAAGCCGCGTAAGTCACATCCTGTGTTCGAGTCTCTAGGTGTTCTATTACATCCGTAAGTGCTCCTTCAGCCGAACGCCCTGGAAGAAATCCATTTTGCTCTGCCGGTAAATCTTTAAAACATTCTAGAAAGAACCTTTTGGCAAGGAGCGATGTAAGAACCTTGTACACTACGCTGGTTAATGCTATGCCGCGGTAGTTTTCTGGCTTTGTATTATCTCCCTTTCCCTTAAAAATTGGTTGCAGAAGACTTTTTCTCCACTGGTTTGGGATTGCACCTTGTCTAAGACAGGTGTTGTACATTGCTGTGAGGGCAGGTACGGTCACTGAAATCGCAGCTTTAAGATGTTCGTAGACAATCTGGTCAGGTCCGGCAGACTTTTCATCTTTTCTTGTCATGATACCCTGAAGGACCTCTTCCTCTGTGAAGTCACTCCACGGTACGTCGCTTTCATGTTCTTCTTTTTCCGGCAGGTCACAGTCGCGGGTGTAAATTCCCGTAAAGTATTCTAGCCACTCATCGTCGTTAATTAGTGGGTTTGGTTCTTTGGGGCGTGTTGGAAAAAGAAGCCAAGGTCGGTAGAGGCTTTCCCGAATTTTGCGGAGTTGCATATCGGTTTCGTATTGGGCGCGCTTTGTTCTAAGCAGGTCTTTATACTTGCGCTGTAAAATAGCAAGTTGGGCTAGGTTCTTACTGCTGCGTTCCTTGTATTGGCATATTATTGATTTGGTAGTGCGGCATTCTTGGTCGAACCAGGCTTTGTGCTTAAACCTAGTGGTTCGACAGCGGGCTGCCGTTGTTGACGTCTGTACGGCCCACCGAAAACATCGCTCGTAGGTGTCGAGGTCTTCTCGACGTTCAAGAGGTGGGAGGAGTTGAAGGGCTTGCTCCAGTTTTTGCACGTTGATCCGTCGCGACAGATGTGGATTGCATTTGCTGGTTGTGACTACGTTGACTTCTAGATTGAATGTTAGTTGACTGTGCTTTCTGTCGGCTGAAGGGGTAATCTTCAGGTTGTTGATGCAGATGCCTGGCGCACGTGCTGACGTCATTACTATGTCAACGACACTTGTGCCGTTCCATGCCGTATACGTAGTTTCTTGCATATTGTTTTCGATGTGTAGTCCTAGGCTTTCAACTCCTTCTAAAAATAATGCGCTTCGTTCATTTTGTCTTGAGAGGTCACAGTTAAAATCTCCGGCGATCACAATATATTTCGTTCTGTGTGGGCATAAAAGCAAACATTCGCCAATGTCGTATAAAATATCTCGCACCGCTCTTTCAAGTGGGCTGTATATACATATGCAATAGTAGTCTTTCGTCTCCACAATGATTCGTCTACTTGTAGCTACTAATACCTGTGACCATACGTTTGTCGGCACAGCTATAACGACACCCGACTTTGGCCTACCGCGTCCTTCCGTTTTGATTGCTTGACCATGATACATCTTGTGGCGTGACAGTACAATCTTATTTGGTTTTGTTACAAACGTTTCCGTAAGAAATATAAAAGCGAACTCATTAAAATAATTTTCTCCATATAGGCGTGTGATGTATTCTAGTCCTTCGACGTTCCACAAGAGGCACCTCGAATCAGTCTGCTCACAATTTTGTACCATGTCGTTGCATATCGTTTTACTGTCCAGTCAAGGCATCTGGCTCTCCATCTCATCATATTTGTCCGATTGTCGCATTCTTTTCGTGCCTACAGATCCTGATGGCTGCTGTTGTTCTTCAGCGCCAAACCCAAAAACCCGATAGGGTTTCAGTGGACCCCGAAATGGTCGAAATTGTATTCCTTCCGGCCAGAATGTTGGATCTAGAAGTTCATTAAAATGATTTGCGCTTACCTGTACATGGTAACTATTATAATACGTTTGGTTTCTACCTGCTAACTTTGTCACTTTTACCCCGGCCTCACTACCTATAATTCGGTTGACATATTCTTTCATGTCGTCCTCACTATGACTTAGTTGAAGGCGACTTACAAACAAAGCTCTGTAACGCGGCCTTTCCGGTATATCTTTATCGTGGACAACTTAGGTCATGAATAAGTTTGTGTTGCGTGCCCTTAAATAGAATATAGGCAGCAGAAGAAAGTGAGATATCTGTTGTAATACCAACGTCGACGGAGCGCAAAAATCTGGTAGCGCGGCTGAAAATGAGTACGTTATTTATCTTAAAAATATTCTGGAATTATTAGTATTAATTTTTATTATGACTATTATTTATTATAAATAAATATTCAGCTATTGCAATTGTGATGCATTAACGTTTACGCCAGATTCATCATGCTCTATTCGCTTCCTGTCAATTCATGGCGATTATGATAAAAGCCACGCTCCCTCTACAAAACTAAAGACATTACCATTATCATTTTGAGACATCATCTGTATCAAAAACATGACCTCACATTGATCGCCCGTAACGTTTTCTATACGTTTTCCGATCTTTCACGGTTTTTGCTGTACTTTGGCTGATAGGGCCGAGCATCTCCAATGTAATGGGTACAAAGTGCTGGCTTCGTGATAGCTTGTGATAGTTGCTTCGTTTTTCAGAATCTGTCTTTTTCAAAAGTAAGTATATTCCAACCGGCAAGTTTTCCTAAACTGAGCAAACGTCTCGTAAATTTTGTTCAAGTGGCCTTGTGCCGTGAGCGCAGGGCTGCTCGAGTACGTGTGAACGAGTTCCTACCACAACCCGTTTATAAGATGTCAATCATGTTGGTGCAATATTCAATATCGATATGCCATAACAGAGGCGCTTTAAAAGGAAAACTATAACAGCTGACCGATGTCTCACTGTGCGACGTTACTATGTGTGTGTGTGTGTATTTTGTACATTGCTTTGGTTGTATGTTTGCCAGTTAGGTAGAGGGGTTTAAGTCTTTGCTCGCCTGGCCGAGGACAGAAAGCTTACTGTGTATCGAGAACAAAAGCCAGATAGACACGTCTAACCGGTGGCTTTCGAGACACTGGGCCGGATGGGAAAAAGTTTCTGTAGTTTTTTTTTACTGAGCTTGGCACCGGAACCTCTGCCGCATGTCGCAACTGTATGGTCTCGGACTGCACCGCATCGTCGAAAGCTGCGCGTAAGACATGCCGCCTAGACGTCGCTCAGTCAGCGTGGTTTCAGTTTCACTCGGCACAGGACCTGAAGTGCGTATAATCCTGTGAATAGGGGCGTAAAAACATGCGAAACGCATCCGCCTACTTTTGCGCTAGAAGGTAGGCAAAAATAAGGAGACTAGAGCTGCATGACTGCGGCGGCTGTACAAAACAGGCAGCAAATTTACTCGAGACGCCAAACAAGCGAGTCAGCGAGATACAACCGGTAGGCTCAACACAATGGCCCACAGGATCACCACACCTGCTTATAAAAATGTCCCATAAAATTAAATGTCACGCGGTTAAAATTACCACAACAACTACTGCAGTGATTATAGAAAAACTTAAGGGCAATATGAAAAGCACCTGCACTTGCCTTTAAGCACCGGCTAATCATATGGCCAATTGCTGCCACTTGACAGAGGCAAAAAGCAATACACTTTTGTAAGAATTTATCTCTATTACATAAATAAAGGTAAATTGTAGTCTGTTCTCCGATTTTGCAGAGATCATGAAAGATTAGCCTGAGTACCGCGTATGGGGCCAGAATTGGTTCCGGTTGTAGATCACCAAGTGGCACGAACGCTTCGTATGAAACATCTTTCCGCGCGCTTCTGAGGGATCAACTGGTATAGAGGCTTCTCGTGGTGTAGGCAAACGAATGACGTATTTTCGTTTGGACGCATTGCAAAGTTGTTGTGGCTGCGCGCCACATAGATAAGAAGACATAGTGTTTCCCTTATGGTGGCAAATGAGGCCGTGGCCTGTTATATTAGTGATAACAAACTATGAAGGTCTCAGATAACGACGCCACAAAGGTGAGACAACACATCCACTCCGAACGGTGCCGAACAGTGTAACAAATTAATTACCAAATGTAGTGTCGACGTACGGAACAATAAGGACACTCACCACTAGAGTTACCGGCTCTACCAACGCCGACGCCAGAATGACTTTTCAGTTTTATTTCATCCCAATCTGTACAACACTGTTGGCACCCCTGGTGGCACGTATTCCTCTGCCCCTTGGTGGCGCGCTTCTGTCTATCTAATTCATCACGGATCATCGCTATCATCAATATCCATCTCATACAATACACTCTCCCTCCCTTCATTTTTTTAATGTTACCTAATACCTATATTTATCTTACATAATCATCTAAATATTTTGGTGCCGCTCTTGTCTTCCTTGACCGCCTCAACTCCGGTTGCTCGTCCCTCTCTTCCACTGATATGTATTCTTCCGGTTCCGACGATTGCTCTGATGATGATTCTTCCTCCGGTTGTTCTTCCGATACTTCTTGCTCCTCTGATTCCTCGTCCCCCCCTGCCGGGACCGTCGTTCCGGTCCACCTGCCAATCAGTGGCCTGTGTTGTTGCTGCTGTTGCTGTTGTTGTGCCGTTACTTCAGGCGGTTGCTTGGCGGACACTAGTCTGTTCCGGTGCCATACTCTACCATCGGCCAGGACGTACGTATCCGCTCCTCTCCGTTCCATTACCTGGATCGGCGGGCTGTACTTCTTCTCTCCCTTCCTTACGATTGGCCGTCTTATGCGCACCTATTGACTTGGACTCAACGCTATATCCGTGACTGCTCTACGCCGATCGGCGTATTCCTTCTGTGCTTGCTGACGCCTCTCGGTGTGTTCGCGACTTGGTGCATCGCCTCGAGCGGGTTCCCCTGGAGCTGTCACACTCAATCAAGTTCGCATCGATCGACCATGAAGTAGCGTGGCGGGGGAGAGACCCGTGGTTGCATGTGGAGTGGCGTTATGTGCTCCCACCATTTCTCTGATCCGTTTCTTGAAGTCTCCCCCAGCTGTTTAGCGGTTTCGAAGAATCCCCCCAGCGTTCTGTTAAACCTTTCCACCAGGCCATTTGCCGCCGCATGGTACACAGGGGTCAACTGATGGATTACGCCAAATTTCTTCATAAACTCGGCGAATGTTATGCTAGTCATTTGCGAGCCATTGTCGGATATTAGATATTCAGGCACCCCTTCCTGATGAAATAGCCGGTGCAGGAAATCCACTATCTTCTCTGTGGTTGCCTGTGATTGCATCGACGTGACCTGGCGCTTTGGTTGTTGTTCTCATCTTGCGGAAACAACGCTTTCGAAGTGCGGGGTTGCTATCTAAGGTAATCACAGGGCCTCGCTTTCTTCCCTGAACATTTCCTACTTCTATGACATTTCTAACTACGCATTTAGCTAAGGACCCCGCTGACCTCCACGACCTCATTGACAACACGAGGGAAGCCGCCATTATTCCATCATAATGCAGTCACAACACTAACCTATCTGCAACGATGACGGAATATATATATATATATTGTGTAATGTTTCCGTGGCAAAGGGACCGTATGTGGATGCATTCAGGTGTTTCCGGCTACAACTGGCGATTCAAACGGCGCCTCATACGCCAGGTAGGCAGTGGAAGAGCAGACCATGCGCAACGCATATGGTCGTACAAATATTGCGAAGAAGTTTTGTGACTGTTGCACTGCCACAACTCACAACCCCAACAGGCACGACCTGGTTACAGACAGACTACCTGCAAAACCGCTTGTGTGATTTGTAACGAGACTGAAGGGAGTATACAAACTTTAATTTAGTCCCATAGGCATTATAGGTACGAAGTGTGTAGCATAACAAACACACTGATACCATATGATAGTACCGCACAGTATATAACATAGCAAATTTGATACATTAGGACAGCCCAGCATGTAAGTATACATATGGTGTTAATTTAAGTATAGATAGCTAGTGCTACTACCATACCTATGTAGTACGGATCAAAGTAAACCATTTATGTACTTTGGTCGTAATTTATTATTCAGATGGTAAGATTGTAACGCAGCGAACGCATTGTAGATTAGCCGCATGAGATCGGAAAGTGATCGAGCTCTTCTAGAGTAAGCAGCCGAATCACCCGGCGGTCCTAAATTCCAGTATGGCTACTATCTTCACAAGAGGCACTCAGCAGGCTTACATCGGCTTCAGTCTGGTCCACTGCGGTCAGAATGACTTAGTAGAGCGGGAGCGTTCTACTGCGTCCCACCACACATGTCATGTTTCCCTAGGGCGGAGATAAAGGCGTGTTGTCCTAAACGCCGAAGGAAAGCCAAAGGACATTTGCTGTGGTGCGTATATGGGCCATTGTGCTGATCCGTTGTACCGGTTGTATTTCGGGAGACTCGGTCCTCGGTCATCGTCGTATGGAAAATTCCCGCCATGCCACCTCTTCTCCCCGAGTTGGCACTAGAGCGTTTGTGGTCTTCGCAAAGCACCTACGCATCGTGGCCGGAATCTTCGACGAGCAGATAAATAGTCCCGTCCAACGCAGTTGAACTCCAAAATCGATCGCGTTCTCTTGTACTATCTTTAGTAAATCTAGTGCTTGCTTTACTCCTGCTTTGGAACCTATGGAAGTGAACCGAGCTTCTTAGTGTCATCGCAGGACCCGGCACGCCGACGAAGCTTTGCGTGAGGAGACGACGGTGAAAGATTCGACCGATCAATACAGACCGAACACCCACAAAAAGTTCTCAACACACGCGACGGCAGTGACGACCGTCATCGTGGTGGTAGTGGTCGAAGTCATATTAGTTGGAGCAGTCATCGTAGTAAGATGTGCCACGAAGTGCCCCGTCGCACGACCCCGGCGTTCGGCCCGAGGGGGGTCGAGACGCTGAAGTCCAAGTGAGCTTTGCCGCGTTGGCGTCTTTGATTGGCGCCTATGTGAACTTTGGGATCGTTCTGGCAGCGACCAGATTCGTGCTCGGCAGTCTCGCGTTCATGTGGTACCTGGTCGCGAGTTTTGTGCTCGACAAGCTGTTCAAGCGCTGGCGCCTCAAGGATATCCGCGGCGATGTGGCTCTCGTCACCCGCGGAGGCAGCGGGATCGGTCGCCTGCTCTGTCTTGAACTGGCTTGTCGCGGAGCGCGAATCGTCGTCTGGGATTTGAACCTGAACGGCGCACAAGAAACGGCTCAACTCGTTCAAGATGAAGGAGGTTCGGCATTCCCCTACGAGTGTGACGTTTCGAGTGCGGCCGCGGTAACCTCGATGGCCGAAAAAGTACGAAAGCCACTTAACCAATTTGTTGTCCACGAAAAAGCGAGTATTCGCAGGGAACGTTGTGTTCTTTAGTTGGCCGATAGTCATCAGCGATTTCATCGATACGATGCCGGCATTGTTGATGAGGATCGAAACGCGGCCGACCTCGTTTCGTTCTTTTTCGGCCATCGAGGTTACCGCGGCCGCACTCGAAACGTCACACTCGTAGGCGAATACCGAACCTCCTTCATCTTGAACGAGTTGAGCCGTTTCTTGTGCGCCGTTCAGGTTCAAATCCCAGACGACGATTCACGCTCCGCGGCGAGCCAGTTCGAGACAGAGCAGGCGACCGATCCCGCTGCCTCCGCCGGTGACGAGAGCCACATCGCCGCGGATATCCTTGAGGCGCCAGCGCTTGAACAGCTTGTCGAGCACAAAACTCGCAAACAGGTACCACATGAACGCGAGACAGCCGAGCACGAATCTGGTCGCTGCCAGAACGATCCCAAAGTTCACATAGGCGCCAATCAAAAACGCCAACGCGGCAAAGCTCACCGACATCTTGGACTTCAGCGTCTCGACCCCCCTCGGGCCGAACGCCGAGGTCGTGCAACGGGGCGCTTCGTGGCACATCTTACTACGATGACTGCTCCAACTAATACGACTTCGACCACTACCACCACGATGACGGTCGTCACTGCCGTCGCGTGTGTTAAGAACTTTTTTTGGGTGTTCGGTCTGTATTGATGGTGCCGATCGGTCGAATCTTTCACCGTCGTCTCCTCACGCAAAGCTTCGTCGGCGTGCCGGGTCCTGCGATGACACTAAGAAGCTCAGTTCACTTCCATAGGTTCCAAAGCAGGAGTAAAGCAAGCACTAGATTTACTAAAGATAGTACAAAAGAACGCGATCGATTTTGGGGTTCAACTGCGTTGGACGGGACTATTTATCTGCTCGTCGAGGATTCCGGTCATGATGCGTAGGTGCTTTGCGAAGACCACGAACGCTCTAGTGCCAACTCGGGGAGAGGAGGTGGCATGGCGGGAATTTCCATACGACGATGACCGAGGACCGAGTCTCCAGAAATACAACCGGTACATACTCTGGCTTTTCCAGTTCGTCGGAGGGGTCTGGCCTTGGTCCTCTGACGCTGACGGATCTCGCGAAGTTTCTGTTGGTACATGTCCTCAGGGACGTCCAGCACTTCAATTATTTGTTCAAACTCCGGCTTACTGTGCTTCGTGAACCGCCTATGGCCCGTATGCACGCCAGAGAGAATGTAAACGGCTGTTCCAAGGTAAAAGGCGGCCACTCGGAAGGCAGCTTCAAGTGCATACGGTCTCAAGAAAAAGGGCCAAATGTGTTGGCAAACCACTTCCCGTTGCATTGACGCTAGAATGTACGCAAGAATAACGTACATTTTGATCGAGTAGAACTGCATAGCTGCGGTGGCTGTGTAAAGCAAGCACTAGATTCACTAAAGATAGTGAAAGAGAACGCGATCGATTTTGGAGTTCAACTGCGTTGGACGGGACTATTTATTTGCTCGTCGAGGATTCCGGTCACGATGCGTAGGTGCTTTGCGAAGACCACGAACGCTCTAGTGCCAACTCGGGGAGAGGAGGTGGCATAGCGGGAATTCCCATACGACGATTACCGAGGACCGAGTCTCCCGAAATACATCCGGTACAACGGATCAGCACAATGGCCCATATACGCACCACAGCAAATGTCCTTTGGCTTTCCTTCGGCGTTTAGGACAACACGCCTTTATCTCCGCCTTAGAGAAGCATGACATGTGTGGTGGGACGCAGTAGAACGCTCCCGCTCTACTAAGTCATTCTCACCGCAGTGGACCAGACTGAAGCCGATGTAAGCCTGCTGAGTGCCTCTTGTGAAGATAGTAGTCATACTGGAATTTAGGACCGCCGGGTGATTCGGCTGCTCACTCTAGAAGAGCTCGATCACTTTCCGACCTCATGCGGCTAATCTACAATGCGTTCGCTGCGTTACAATCTTACCATCTGAATAATGAATTACGACCAAAGTACATAAATTGTTTACTTTGATTCGTACTACATAGGTATGGTAGTAGCACTAGCTATCTATACTTAAATTAAAACCATATGTATACTTACATGCTGGGCTGTCCTAATGTATCAATTTTGCTATGTTATATAATGTGCGGTACTATCATATGATATCAGTGTGTTTGTTATGCTACACACTTCGTACCTATAATGCCTATGGGACTAAATTAAAGTTTGTATACCCTTCAGTCTCGTTGCAATTCACACAAGCGGTTTTGCAGGTAGTCTGTCTGTAACCAGGTCGTGCCTGTTGGGGTTGTGAGTTGTGGCAGTGCAACAGTCACAAAACCTCTTCGCAATATTTGTACGACCATATGCATTGCGTATGATCCGCTCTTCCACTGCCTACCTGGCGTATGAGGCGCCGTTTGAATCGCCAGTTGTAGCCGGAAACACCTGAATGCATCCACATACGGTTCCTTTGCCACGGAAACATTACACAATATATATATATATATATATATATATATATATATATATATATATATATATATATAAATATATATTCCGTCATCGTTGCAGATAGGTTAGTGTTGTGACTGCATTATGATGGGATAATGGCGGCTTCCCTCGTGTTGTCAATGAGGTCGTGAAGGTCAGCGGGGTCCTTAGCTAAATGCGTAGTTAGAAATGTCATAGAAGTAGGAAATGTTCAGGGAAGAAAGCGAGGCCCTGTGATTACCTTAGATAGCAACCCCGCACTCCGAAAGCGTTGTTTCCGCAAGATGAGAACAACAACCAAAGCGCCAGGTCACGTCGATGCAATCAGTTTTATGTATCCTAATTATCTGCCGTGGAAAGTTGTGCCGATGACTATCGGCCAACTAAAAAACACAACGTTTCCCGCGAATGTTCGTTTTTTGTGGACAACAGATTATTTAAGTGACTACGCGGCCAGGGAATTCGATCGAGGTTCAGACGTTTTATCGGGTGCCGGTGATTACAATAATATTTAGCACTAAGATTACAACAATACTATTTGTAATAGGACAATAACATAGGTATGGTAGTAGTTTTATTAATTAGTGGTTGGTTCACATCATAGACGTCGCATTTCCAGAGTTAAGACAGCGGAATTGCCCTTTTACAACGCTGAAAATTATATAGGTCACACGGGCAGCCACAAAGTTTACATATAGACTCCGGGGACATCTCATGAAACTTCCCTCGCGCACAGATCTTCAGATGGAAACGGTGGACGGCAAGCTGAACACGACAGGCCACTAGTAGTCGTCCATCACGACATGAACGAGAACCTATTGTGAGGAGAGCGTGTGCAATCCATACCGAATCCGCGGCCCAAATGGACGCACCAGCAGAAACGAAAGGCGAAGGCGCCTAAATGAAGATGGCTTGATGCCAAGCACACCAAAGCCACGTGACACAGACCCAACATATAGCAACACTGATGAGCTTGCGCAAAGCCTGCGATCAAAACGTCTCGTATGGAATTTTGAGTCATTGGAAACGCTGTGCATAAGGCGTTGTCTCGCAGCAAGAACTAGTGAGTAGTTCCAACTATTATACGTTACGGCCCGCTCTGTTGTGCTATATTTTCACTGACATATATATATTTATGTATATTTATATAGCCTACCTGAAAGAAATGTAAATGTGAAAAAGTGTAAAGGTCGCACCCAATCACTTGCTGGAAATGTCGCCAAGTCTGCCCTTTGACATGTTGACACGAGCGCTGTCTATCTCTTCCTGTATGTTCGTCTATATGTATTGTATAGGCGTGCACTGAAGGGAAGTCGGTTACTCGAGTGGTTTGACTCTTATTGCTATCGTGTGAGAGCTTATGTTATTTAATGATAGAACTCAAGCAAATCTCGTTTGCCAAGAAAAGTAAACGTCGCATGTTGAGAGCTAAGGTTGAGCTCACTACTTTTTAGAAAAAACTTTATGTTCTTTAGTTGTCCAGTTTCCTCCGTCTGCGCCAACAACATGTAATCAACGCGTTTACAAAGCAATATAGCACTCAAGATAATTCCAATATCGTGTAAATTATAGGACGAGTACGGACGTATCCCAAAAGATAGATGGTCCATTACCTCTTATGAAAGTTCAAAGTGCGGTTGAAAGATTGCAGATTAAAAAGGCCGTCGGACCCGACCTCGTCTGGAATAAACATATAAAGACGGCTCTTCTCCAATACCTCCTTCGGACGGCACTATTAAACAAGTGCTTAGAAACAGGTGACATTTCAGCAACTTGATCAGAATGCTTTAGCCATAGTCTTGGCGAGTCATTGCAAAGGTAAACTACATCTATGCGATTTTATCATGTCTCCGGGCGGTTCGCGAGATGTTCGAAACTTTTAGACGACGTGAAATACTCGGTCACCTTCGAGCACCAAGCATTGTACGCTGTATTTGTAGACTACAAGGCGGCGTTTCAAACTACTTGCAGGAAGATCGTCATGGAGAAGGTAGTCGCTCCGGGCGTGGGCCCACGATAGATTTAGGCATACCGATATTTCCTGCAAAGCAGCAGCTATCTTGAGAGTGAAAGTCTTTGCCCGTTCCTATTCTCAGTCCTTCCTGTGTTCGCATAAATCTTTAATCTTTATGAGGATTACCTCGTGATATATATATATATATATATATATATATATATATATATATATATATAGTAGAGTGTTTATGGATCTAAAAATGTCTCTGATCATGCTGGAGACATACAGAGAGCACAACGGTTTAATGATTTACGTGTCGAAGATAAAGGCTGTGAAGTTCAAATGGAAAGAAGTTCGGCAGGCCCCTGAAAATACGTGATAGTCGTATATTAAGTGATGCTTCTGTAGAATTTTTTTAGAGTTTACTTCTCTGGGTGTTAAGCTAGCGTCTATACATTATATCCTTCATATGTTCGGGATTAATGGAAACGAATGTATTTTTCGAGACCTAATGAACACATGTAACGTAATATAATTAACAATACTGGAAGGTGGTGTATTATTCTTAAAAAAAGAATGTAATCGCTGTAATTTAAGACTTGGAGAATGCACAAGACTTTGTACTTTGAAACAGAAAAACACAATATAGTCGGTACAGATGCAGACCGCGACCTAAAGGACAGTGTCAGCCAACACAGTACATACAGGTAAGGCTGGCTCACAAGAGTTAGGTTTGCAGACCGAGGACGATTGTACAGAAGAAACATAAATAAGTTGGTATGATTCTAGCGCAGTTGGTGCTGTGTTGTCCTTAACGTTGCAGCCGATAATTGTAGTACACTCCATTCGGGAAACATCTTTAGCGTACCGAAAGTCGTACTCGCGCCCATGCAAGCATCGCACCTACCGGGTCTTTAGTGTAAACAGTAGAGCTGATGCAGGGTTGCGGTGATATGAATACTAGTGAGAAAACCATACCATTAGCTATATATATATTAGCTATATAGAGATCCGCAAATACAAATATAAACATGAAAATATAAAGGCACAACGTTTTTTAACCCATAATGTAAAGCGGTGAAGTGTGTCATTTGTAGCTGCACAGACTTTAGCTCACATAAACTGTATTAATTTGCACTAATGATGTGCGCATTCAAAACTATTAAGCGGAAGAGAAAAACAGTGCTATGAGCAACATCAGTGAATACACGTAATATACATTAGTGCCAAGAAAGCCTGGCTCCTCCTTTTCTTTTTGTTCTGGGAGGTTTCGGGAATGCATGATGCACATGCGCCACTAGCAGCCTGCGTGACTAGTGTGAGACTCGCAAACCCACTAAACCCGGATTCCTCCCCCCCCCCCCCCAGGCTCGGTATTACTTTGGCATTACATCGAAGCCGTGGGAGAGGCGTCTCTGCCGTTCTCCTTCAATCAGCTCTATCCCTGACTATCATCCCGCATGTCTACCTGCAGTTGGATAGGCGGATGCCATTTTGTAATCCGTCCTGTGAGCGTGCGTCAAGACCATGAGGGCCTGGCTGCTCCTCACCCCCTCCCCCCTCCCTCGGCTCCTCGTCTCGACCACTCTCCCGAGAGACCCGCTCAAACCTCTCCCGCCTGGCCGTTTCCTTGGCTGTCTTGAGTGTCAAAACAGCGTCGAACAAGTTCGTCGCCTCCCTCCATGCCTCCGCCGAAGTCATCATATGGGAAGCCTGGCTCCTCCTATCAATTGGCCAAAGCCAAACCCATTCATAAACGACAATCATTTCAAGAATCTACTAGACAGTGTCTTTACACTACCACGAAGTTCCACTTGAGTAGAGCGCTTAAAAGTTTACACAGGTTGATTGTCCGTGGGGTTTCAGTGGAGTTTTTGTTTGAGCTCACCTATCTTGCCGTCAAGATGACTTAAGCGGCACCCTATTTGCCGTTTAAATCCTGCAGCGAATCAACTTTAACATAGATGCCAGGGCTTGAATGTCATCCCCGCTCTAGTATGAAATAATATCAATGCAGCAGCTTAGCATCCTAGATACGGTGAAAGCAAAGTTCCTCAAAGTAGTTTTAGGCCTTTCCTGAACAACCTAAACCGATTAATCTAATGCCTGTCATGTCTGCGATTCGGATTCCGCCATTCCTGTTTCTGTTACACAGTAGATAGACCATGAGACATGCCAGTCAGCTCTGGCCCTTTGGCTTTTATCCTGATACATATAACTTGCAGGGCAGACGCGCAAAGTGTCTTGGATTTATTAAAGTTCAATGTTATATATGCATGTACATCACACTGAATGAGAATTTATATATATGGGTATTATCATTTCTAGCGATTGGCTCATGCTCATCATACACACGCTGTAACGAAGTATTGTATTAACGTTGTACAATCCTGTTACATTAGTACGAGTAATTGGTGAATATATATATATATATATATATATATATATATATATATATATATATATATATATATATATATATATATATATTAATGAATGCTCAAGATGTACATATTTAATTAACTGCAATCGTTTATTTTTGGAACATGTTGCGCTCGCTGTTGCAATAATAGTCTAGTGCTAATCCATGTATTTACGTATTATATTTGTTACCTATGTTATGTTGTTTGTTTATCGTATATGTACATACGTCATGCCCGATACATGATAGGTTAGGGATAGCATATATTGGTGTCGGCACAAACGTTTTTACGTAGAATTAGTTTTTCTTTGGGTATAAGTAGTAATTTCCATTTAAGAGTGGCCGGTTTGGGTCATGAGTCTAGGCCTCTCGAATGCAAGGCAAAGGCTTTGCCACTAAGCCATCTAGCTCGGTTTAAGCTATATACCCCGCATGTAGCAGCTACGTCTTGTTCGCGACGTATAAGGTGTGTCTTAGGCGTTTTGCACACGCTCTCCTCACAATAGGTTCTCGTTCATGTCGTGATGGGCAAATACTAGTGGCCTGTCGCGTTCAGCTTGCCGTCCATCGCTTCCATCTGAAGATCTATGCGCGAGAGAAGTTTCATGAGATGTCCCCGGAGTGTATATGTAAACTTTGTGGCTACCCGTGTGACCTATATAACCTTCAGCGTTGTAAAAGGGCAATTCCGCTGTCTTAACTCTGGAAATGCGATGTCTATGATGTGAACCAATCACTAATTAATAAAACTACTACCATACCTATGTTATTGTCCTATTACAAATAGTATTATTGTAATCTTAGAGCTAAATATTATTGTAATTACCGGCACCCGATAAAACGTCTAAACCTCGACCGAATTCCCTGGCCGCGCAGTCACTTAACTAATCTGTTGTCCACAAAAAACGAGCATTCGCGCGAAACGTTGTGTTTTTTAGTTGGCCGATAGTCATCGGCACAACTTTCCACGGCAGATAATTAGGATACATAAAACTGATTGCTCTCTAACAAAGCTGGCACTGAACGATTTTTAATATTAATATCATTACGAGACTGTAGTGATATCGATCGTACTATTGTATATTTTACCCAATCTGGTGTGTAAATAAATCATGTGTGACTATAAAACTGATTGCATCGACGTGACCTGGCGCTTTGGTTGTTGTTCTCATCTTGCGGAAACAACGCTTTCGGAGTGCGGGGTTGCTATCTAAGTTAATCACAGGGCCCCCGCTTTCTTCCCTGAACATTTCCTATTTCTATGACATTTCTAACTACGCATTTAGCTAAGGAGCCCGCTGACCTCCACGACCTCATTGACAACACAAGGGAAGCCGCCATTTTTTCATCATAATGCAGTCACAACACTAACCTATCTGCAACGATGACGGAATATATATATATATATATATATATATATATATATATTGTGTAATGTTTCCGTGGCAAAGGGACCGTATGTGGATGCATTCAGGTGTTTCCGGCTACAACTGGCAATTCAAACGGCGCCTCATACGCCAGGTAGGCAGTGGAAGAGCGGACCATCCGCAACGCATATGGTCGTTCAAATATTGCGAAGAGGTTTTGTGACTGTTGCACTGCCAGAACTCACAATCCCAACAGGCACGACCTGGTTACAGACAGACTACCTGCAAAACCGCTTGTGTAATTTGAAACGAGACTGAAGGGAGTATACAAACTTTAATTTAGTCCCATAGGCATTTTAGGTACGAAGTGTGTAGCATAACAAACACACTGATACCATATGATAGTACCGCACAGTATATAACATAGCAAAATTGATACATTAGGACAGCCCAGCATGTAAGTATACATATGGTGTTAATCTAAGTATAGATAGCTAGTGCTACTACCATACCTATGTAGTACGAATCAAAGTAAATTGCATTGTAGATTAGCCGCATGAGGTCGGAAAGTGATCGAGCTCTTTTAGAGTGAGCAGCCGAGTCACACGGCGGTACTAAATTTCAGTATGGCTACTATCTTCACAAGAGGCACTCAGCAGGCTTACATCGGCTTCAGTCTGGTCCACTGCGGTGAGAATGACTTAGTAGAGCGGGGGCGTTCTACTGCGTCCCACCACACTTGTCATGCTTCTCTAAGGCGGAGATAAAGGCGTGTTGTCCTAAACGCCGAAGGAAAGCCAAAGGACATTTGCTGTGGTGCGTATATGGGCCATTGTGCTGATCCGTTGTACCGGATGTATTTCGGGAGACTCGGTCCTCGGTAATCGTCGTATGGGAATTCCCGCTATGCCACCTCCTCTCCCCGAGTTGGCACTAGAGCGTTCGTGGTCTTCGCAAAGCACCTACGCATCATGACCGGAATCTTCGACGAGCAGATAAATAGTCCCGTCCAACGCAGTTGAACTCCAAAATCGATCGCGTTCTCTTGTACTATCTTTAGTAAATCTAGTGCTTGCTTTACACAGCCACCGCAGCTATGCAGTTCTACTCGATCAAAATGTACGTTATTCTTGCGTACATTCTGGCGCTACTGCAACGGGAAGTGGTTTGCCAATACATTTGGCCCTTTTTCTCAGGACCGTATGCACTTGAAGCTGCCTTCCGAGTGGCCGCCTTTTACCTTGGAACAGCCGTTTACGTTCTCTCTGGCGTGCATACGGGCCATAGGCGGTTCACGAAGCACAGTAAGCCGGAGTTTGAACAAATAATTGAAGTGCTGGACGTTCCTGAGGACATGTACCAACAGAAACTTCGCGAGATCCGTCAGCGTCAGAGGACCAAGGCCAGACCCCTCCGACGAAATGGAAAAGTCAGGGTATGTAATTTTTCATATAGAAATTTGCCAACAGACTCCCTTTTTTAACAAGAGAACAATAAATATTAAGATGAGGATGCACTCTGTATGATTTGGCTAACACAGTAAACATAAAATGCTTCTGTAATATATATAACCCTTACTGGCGCAGACAAGTTTCTCTACTAGTGAGCTCTCAAAACATTTTTGTTTCGGAAACGTGTGTGAGCGAAACTTCCTGCCGGCTAGCCGTGCATGCTTACATCTTTACCGTTTATTAGCAATGACAAATACTTTGCCTATTATATTGTATTGCCTATCCAATTGTAGCACGGACTTGTGTGTTTTCAGGTGTCCAGGCTTCACCCTGCGTCGCAGCAACCACATCAGAAGAGCTTACTGGACAAGCCGAAAGGCCTGCTCTCATGGCTGCCTCGACTGAGAATCGGCAAGAAGGCGGAGCGCTGCGATCCCGCATTGGGAAAGCGTTGTGCTCGAAAGACCAGAGCAACAACGAAAGATGCTGATCATAGCTTCATGTCTCCGAACAAACTGCCCTGGAGAGTTGTGACGATGACTATCGGCCAACTAAAGAACACAACGTTCCCTGCGAATACTCGGTTTTTCGTGGACAACAATTTGGTTAAGTGGCTACGCGACCGCGGAGTTCCATCGAGGCTCACACATAGGGACATAGGGCGTCGGTGACTAAAATTAGATGCAATCACATAGGTAACAGCAAATCTGGCGATTACATGCCGGTTCTCATAACTGCAGGCTCTCCACGTCATTGCTTTCGTTTCATAAACGATGGTGGATGTCGGCCATTTTATTTTCAACCCTATCATCTATTATAACTAGTCCCACTTGCAAGATGCTTCTTAGACGTTCCGAAACCGATCACTCCAGCGTCATACTCGGCGCTCGAGTATGACATTGCAGGATTGCAAGCTGAACACGACAGGCCACTAGTATTCGCCCGTCACGACATGAACGAGAACCTATTGTGAGGAGAGCGTGTGCAAAACGCGTGAGACACACCTTATACGTCGCGAACAAGACGTAGCTGCTGCACACGTCTTGTATACGAAAAACTAGTTCTACGTATTAAAACAAGGAACACTTTTGTGCCGACAGCGATACATGCTATCCCTAACCTATTATAAATTGGGTACCATGACATATATACATATACAATAAACAAGCAACATCTCACGGATTTCATTACGTTCTATGCAACGTGGAGGGCTTCCATGAACCACAAGACGAATGTCGATGCAAAGAATGCTGGAGTAAATGTGATAAATACTACGCCGCGGTTTGTCCGGCGGTTCGGTCCATAGCAGAACTGGTAAAACGCTAGATCGATTGTAGTGTCGAAAAAAACTGTGATGTAACATAAACACACTTACCCAGCACGGGTGTTAATAAATAAGCAAGCAGCATAACATATGTAACAAACATAATACGTAAATACATGGATTAGCACTAGATTATTATTACAACACCAAGTGCAACATGTTTTAAAAATAAACTATTGCAGTTTAGTAGTACATCTTGAGCATTCATTAAGATATCTATATATATATATATATATATATAATCGTACTAATGTATATATATATATATATATATATATATATATAATCGTACTAATGTAGACAGGATTGTACAACGTTAATACAATACTTTGTTATAGCGTGCGTATAACAAGTACGAGCCAATCGCTAGAAATTATATTACTCATATTTCTTAGTTCTCATTCGGTTTGATGTGCATGCATATACAGATGTACATATATAGATGTACATACAATGCACTTCAATAAGTCCAAGACACTCCTGTAAGTTATATGTATCAGGGTAGTCAGGTTAAAAGTCAAAGGGCCGGCGCTGACTGCATAGTAATATCTGATGTGTAACAGAAAGGGGAATGGCGGAATTCGAATGGCAGACACAACAGGCATTCGATTAATCGGTTTAGGTTGTTCAGGAAAGGCCTAAAACTACTTTGAGGAACTTGCTTTCACCGTATCAAGGATGCTAAGCTGCTGCATTAATATTATTCCATACTAGAGCGGGGATGGCATTCAAGCCCTGGCATCTATCTTGGAGTTGATTCGCTGCAGGATTAAAACGGCAAATAAGGTGCCGCTTAAGTCATCTTGACGGCAAGATAGGTGAGCTCAGACAAAAACTCCACTGGAACCCCACGGACAATCAACCTGTGTAAGGTTTTAAGCGCTCTACTCAAGTGGAACTTCGTGGTAGTGTAAAGACACTGTCTAGTAGATTCTTGAAATGATTGTCGTTTATGAATGGGTTTGGCTTTGGCCAATTTGACAGGAGGAGCTAGGCTTTCTTGGCACTAATGTCTATTACGTGTACTCACTGATGTTGCTCATAGTACTGCTTTTCTCTCCTGCTTAATAGTTTTGAATGCGCGCCTCATTTGTGCAAATTAATGCAGTTTATGGGAGCTGAAGTCTGCGCAGCTACAAATGACACATTTCACTGCTTTACATTATTGGTTACAAAAAGCTTTCTGCCTTTATTGTTTCATGTTTCTTTTTGTATTTGCGGATCTATATATAGCTAATTGTATGGTTTTATCACTACTATTTATATCACCGCCACTTTGCATCAGCTCTACTGTTAGCACTAAAGACCTGGTATGTGCGATGCTTGCATAAGCGCAAGATAGTTTAAGTACGACTTTCATGTACGCTGAAGGTGTTTGCCCGAATGGAGTATACTACAATTACCGGCTGCAAGGTTAAGGACAACACAACACCAACTGCGCTAGAAACCATACCAACTTATATATGTTTCTTCTGTACAATCGTTTTCGGTTTGCAAACCTAACTCTGTGAGCCAGCCTTACCTGTACTGTGTTGGCAGACACTGACTGTCCTTTAGGTCGCGGTCTGCATCTGTATCGATTATATTGTGTTTTTCTGTTTCAGTACAGAGTCTCGTGGATTCCCCAAGTCTTAAATGATAGCGATGACAATGTCCTTCTTTTATGTAAAGAATATTACACCCACCTTCCAGTATTGTTAATTATATTACATTAAATGTGTTCATTAAGTCTCGAAAAAGGCATTCGTTCCATCAATCCCGAACATATTAAGAATATGTGTATAGACGCTAGCTTAACACTCAGAGACGTAAACTCTAAGAAAAATTCTACAGAAGCACCACTACGCCTATCACTTCTTTTCAGGGGCCTTCCAAACGTCTTCCCATCAGAACTTCACAGCATTTGTCTTTGGACACGTAAATCGTTAAATCGTTGTGCTCTCTGTACGTCTCCAGCATCATCAGAGATATTTTTAGATCCATAAACACTCTACCATATTATATCACGAGGTCACACTTATAAGGAGTTATGCGAACGCAGGAAGGACTGAGATAGGAGCGAGCAAAAACTTTCACTATAGGGATAGCCGGTATTTGCAGGAAATTCGGTATTCCTAAATCTAGGGTGGCCGAGTTAGCTTTCAGACTAGATTTCAGTACTCGCAAAAATCGTGGGTTTACGCTCGAGCGATAGTCTCTCAATGACGATCTTCATGCAAGCAGTTTGAAACGCTGCCTTGTAGTCTACAAATACAGCGTACACTGCTTGCTGCTCGACGGTGACCGAGTATTTCACGTCGTCCAAAAGCTTCGAGCGTCTCGCGAGAAGCCGGTGCGCCAGAAGACATGATAAAATATTGTAGATGCAGTTTACCTTTACAAATGCCTCGCCAAGACTATGAACAAGCATTCCGACCAGGTTGCTGAAATGTCACCTGTTTCTACGCGCTTGTTAAATAGTGCCGTCCGAAAAAGCTATAGGAGCCGAATCGCCGAAATATATGTTTATTCTGGACGAGGCCGGGTCCGAAGGCCTTTTCACTCTGCAATCTTTCAATCGCACTTTGAACTTTCATAAGAGGTAATGGACCATCTATCTTTGGGATACGTCCGTGTTCGTCCGATAATTTACACAATATTCGTATTATCTCGGGTGTTACTCGGACTTGCCAGTTCGTGTTGTTGCCACGTTGTCGAGCTCCTCCATTTGATGTGCGCACGTCACTGTGTTGACTAGGAATTGAAACGAAGGCGCAGCATATTATCACTTTTCAGATGAGGCTGGCATTGCTAGTGTGTATGCTACTGGTGTTGTGATGTTTGTTTGATTGGTTTATGGTCAGGTGATTTCATGAGGCTACTTGTTCCAGTGACCAGTGACGAATAGTCTCGTTTGATCGCAGTTGAACCTAAGTTTGCTCGCGTTTACTTGTGCTATCTCTAGTTAATCTAGTGCTTGTTTTACACAGCCACCACCGCAGTCATGCGGCTGCACTCTATC
>QVRM01005418.1:0-44110 GCA_003439945.1 Dermanyssus gallinae | reverse complement strand
GGCAGACGTCAGGGTACAACTGTGACTAGCAAAAGCAGCACGCAAAACAAACACTATTTTGGAGCATGCAGCCGACACTCTGGCGACGCGTGATGTACAACAAACACACTACAAACAACAACACACAACAACAACAACAACACACAACAACAACAACAACAAACGCAAGCGCAGGCGAGGGAGACTACTTCCGAACCAACTTTATATCATATTATAGTTAATTTCGAAATAGCACAGTCAGGGGTATTCAGCGTCCCAAAAGACTACATCCGTTGGTCATCACGATGAGCAAGCAAATCAACACCGGTCAAACACACAACAAACACACAAGGTCATAAAGGTCCCTCACGACAAAAACAAAGCATACATACGGCCCGGGGCCGATACCGTCACCGAATTAGCCGGTGCTTTAACAGAACGACGCTTTTCTACCAGGGCAGCAGACGATCATTGAGGCTGATCCTAAACGCTGCTATTCTAAGCAGACGACACTTGAAGCTTATCTTAAGGCACTGAAGCTTATATAGCCTGACTTACATAAAAAGTACCACGGTCATTTTTCAAAAAAATTTCTGTAAATAAACTCGCATGACGACTAAGGCTTGAGAAAATCGGTAGCCAGTACCAACAACTAGACTCATCTGTCTATGGAAGAACAACGCTCCGGAGTTGAAAACATTACGTTCGTACATCGAACATGGCTGAAGTCTACGCAACATGTGATAAATAAGCTGATTGATGGCATTTAGACATTGAAGTTAAACTTACGTACCCCATATTCAAGTCTAAATGCCATATTTGGTTCCGCTTGCAGCGTATGTTATGATAATGGTTATATATAGTATATTATTGCCACAAGACTTTCACCCTTTCACTTCAAGAGGAGGCTATACTTAGCGAATGATGAATCGGTGACAAGGTAAATGCAACGCGCCGGTATTCGTAGATTTACAAAGCCAATCGGTTTTCTGTATCGATTACTGTTGTGGTTATATTATATATATATATATATATATATATAGATTATTTGTCGGCTTTTGTGGAGATATTTGTGCACTCATACACACCGTCTGGTGAGTTTGATTTGGCGTATTTTACGTGCACGCTATCACCAACACGAGCATAGCTTCCGCATACATTACCATGTTGAGGTTTGGCTCTACTACTGCTCAAGCAAACGTGTGGGGCGCGCTGGTCGTACGTTAGGGACTGCTAAAAGCAGTCCGGTTTAGCTCCGGTTTAACCCTTAATGAGACAACATGCGATACGGTCGCCATAGTACTGCAAGTGCGAATTAATACTTGCTGTTCCATTGCCGTTTTACAAGCCGCGACACTCACGGTGTGACACATTTGCAACGCTTGAAAGGGTGACGTATTATCCTGCCATGGACGGCATGCAGGCCCGACTCGGCATAGAGATCGCTTCGTGCGCACACGTTCATTAGGTTCCGCTGCGTACATAAAAAAACATGCACGCATATATATATATATATATATATAATTTTTCAAGCGATGACCGCGTTCAGGTCAAAGGGCCGTACAAACGCTCAGTATGGTGTTATGTGACCATGGGCTGGCATCAACTGGCTCACTATATACTTCGGCCTCTGCTAGCAGACATGCATGCTACAAGCCTTTTCCCGTAAAACTCTCGTGTCCTGCTGTGTTCTCGATTTGGGCTTGTGTTATCGGTCATAACACCGTCTATCATCTACGATCTATAACATACCGTCTGTAGGCATCGTATGGCAACACGAGCATGCACACAATGTTAGCGGCTGGTCGTCTACGAACGCTAAGCAACAAGGCCAACCTACATTGCTCTAACCGGATCGAGGAATACTAGTATATATATAATATATATATAATATATATATATATATATATATATATATATATAATATGTATATGGGGGTACGAGAATGACCTATGATCGATAGATGACCCACCTATGATATTAAAAACATAATTGCAAAGCCTAAATCTGTTCACTCTCGCTGTAGTAGAAATGGCCATCAAACTACTTGCACGGCTACAACGACAACGGCACCAACACCAACAATAACAACGACAACAACACGCCCTGTATTCGTTGGCCCTAGGCCAAGCCGGCCTGGATGCGGGGTTCCGCGCCACCCGGCCTAACACGTTATGGATTGGCCTGTCGTGGGTTGCGACAGTGAGACCAGCGCAGCAGCAGCAGCCGTATACGAACTAACACGAGCAGAGCCGTCAGTATCCAAAGCAGGCAGACTTCCTCGTTGTTGTTGTTGTTATTGTTGTGCTGCTGTTGTTGTTTTTGTCATTGTCATCGTCCCGTGGTCTAAACAGACAGCCAGCTAGGAGTAGGCTCTGCATTTAACAGCAGGCTATAGCAGACAGCCTGCATGCTAACAGCTAAGCCATGGAACTGCCACGAATCGGCGTGCTTGCTGGGTACAGCTGGTTGTTGGCGGACTGGCTGGGTAGATGAAAGCACCTCCCCTCCGCCTCCACCGCCGTACAAGCTCCGGGGTCTGTAACTTCGCGGCGCAGCTTGAGGTGAGGTGAGGTGCGGCTGGACGCTCTCGAACAGATAAACGGCTTTGCGTGCTTCGCTCTTTCGCTTAATGAAGTCGCCGCCGCCGCCGCTACCGCTGCCTTCTTCCAGTGCCGCTACTGATGCTACTGCTGTTGCTATTGAGGTAATGAGGCTTTGTCCCTCAGAGAACACAAACGCAGGGTGGGAGGGAAGCGAGCGAGAGCGAGAGAGAGAGAGAGAAATACGAAGGTCTGCCCTATTCGAATGAGCTACGAGGACGACGGACGGCGAGGTCGGCAGGTAGACCTACTCCATCAGGCCCAGGCCAGATGGGCAAGGCTTGAACAGCAGCAGCAGCAGAACAGCTGTACCGAGGGGTGCCAAGCAAGGGTCACAAAGTTCGCGGACTGCAGCTCGGACGTGCTAATTTAAAGCTAACACGCACCCAACGGCAGCCACCGTTACTGTTTCTGCTACCGCTGCTCCTGCTAGCGTTTCCGGCATTGGCGTTGTCAACAGCAGCAGCGGTCATCTATGTATCTGCGCATGTTCCGATCAGCTCTGGGAACTTCGTCTTGCTCCCGTTTCTCTGGTTTCTCCCGTACGCTTCGCCCAGCTCTTCCCTCCTATCTCCCGGTCCTTCACGGAAATTCCATAAACCTCTGCGGTCCCTTCACTCGCTTCAGCGCAGCGGTTAGTATGGCCGTCAATATATATATATATACATATATATACATATATATGTTGACTGTTGAGATATAATGAGTGTTACAAAAAGATCTTTAATTTTTCAAATTGTGTTTAGTTTTATAAAACGACAGGAGTTATGTAAGGTAACGTGATGCGTGATTAATTCATTAATTGTGACATTCAGCTGGCAAGCCAACCCTGATCGTGCTAGCTACTA
Organism: Dermanyssus gallinae; assembly: GCA_003439945.1. Classification (NCBI taxonomy): domain Eukaryota; kingdom Metazoa; phylum Arthropoda; class Arachnida; order Mesostigmata; family Dermanyssidae; genus Dermanyssus; species Dermanyssus gallinae. Next base: position 40,680 of record QVRM01005418.1, on the reverse strand, counting down.
GACTTATAATTGGCATCAACCGCTACAATAGTGGATTTCTTTTAGAGAAAGTAACTTTTCCACAAGTATAGCGCTTATTCAGGGAATAGTGTTTTAAGTATCGGACAATACTCGTTTTTATTTCCACTTTTTCAGCGCGGATGCACCTTTAGCAGCTATCCTAGATAGTTTTTCTGTGACTGAGCAGTTTGACTCAGACTCTCAGACGCATTTGCGTTCCAGAGAACATCGCTTTTGCAGTTTTTCCTGAGCTCCATCAGCCAATAAGGTTCCTCATCGTGTTAGATAGGATCAATACTCTAAGATTAAGCTATCCACAAAACCATTTATCATGAAGAAACATCGTACTTTATCTCTAATTGTAGGACTGTTTCCCTATTTCTCCCATGTGAGTGTTATACTGAATATTGCTATTGGCTCTACTTTAATCTTGAAAGATGCAGACGCCGTATGTATTGACAGCACTGCTGCTATAGATCCCAATGTCATTTGCGTACATTGGTGTACTTGTCCATTCTTAAAACCACTCCTGCTTCACTCCATATGGCAATCCTCCCAATAGTACCGAAAAAAGCGACGGGCTGAGCCTCGTCGTCCTGGGTCACTCCTGCTGCTTGCGTTTCCTACACTATTGTCGCTACACACTGTGCCTTTTTTAAAGGTGCCCCAAAAGTTTTAACAATCGATTATGGATTCGACCTTTCATGGCTTCCCTATAATTTTGTTTCCCGGTGCCTGCCAAGTCAAAGGTGACTTTAAAATCTATAGGTACCACTTGTGACGAATCCTCGGTTCGGATACAATTTTACAGATCTCTGCTAGCAATTAGCGCACGGCCGTATGAATCCTCTTTAACCCATGTTTTTTTTGGATACCGCTCTTCTATTTTCGGGAAAGTTTTATTTTTTCTTATATAGTGTTAATTTGTGTACAACTATTGAGTGGCATAATAACAGGGGAGTTCTCTTTCTATACCTAAAGCATGTTCGCAAATTTCAGGCATTTATCAAATATAGCTTTCTAATACATATGATATCAGTGCTAATTCTTTGCTTCAAGTGTTCGGTTTTATCGTAAAGTTTTCGGACCTTATGCTACCTTTAGATTGTCCGCAGACGTCTTCGGTTGTGATCGCACGAGGTTTGCGTTTTGGTGCTAATTATTTCCTAAGACCCATTGTATAATATTATGCTTTTCACTGCAGTACTCACTACAGCACACTAGCAAAGTCAGTCGCTCAGTCTAAACCGGGTGCTGCCTTTTCTCTACGTTACCTATTTGTAGGGCTGTTCCTCTGATTTTTGCAGCAGCTCACCCACTTCTGTTTTTTAAGTACTTCTTCCTTTCATACTTGTATGCTCCTTGCATTGCAATCATTATAGGTCTCATCAGCGAAGAAATCTTGACATGTTCCCTGACATTCGATACTCGTTAAACCAAGACATTTCCCAACACGAAAAACCATTGCGCTTTTTATGGTAGTAAATGTTGATCTGGTTTGCGCTCACATGACTCTACTTAAACCTTTCCCGGCGGAAGCACTGCTCTAACTCCCATTAACAGGCTCCCGCTGTTTAGTTCTATCCTGGCCGCCTCCCTTCCTTCGGTTGCCAACCTTCAATGCCATTCCCATGGGCATGTGCTTTCTAAGCCCTGCTCTTTCCCGAAATGATGTATTTTCTCCTAAAAACTTCCTATCCTCAATGTTTAAGTCTGCGACAAAAACGTCGATGACTGACACCTCGGTGCTGCATTTCTCACTTAATTAGGTCTGGCTCGCCTGCTAACCGCCATCCTTTCTCCGTCGCAATGTTCTCAAATGCATCAGCACTTTTCGAGCTATGCTTAATTAATTTTGCATTAAAATCCCCCGCTAGAGTCATCGGGAACTTTCTCGGCACCGCCTCGACCTCACGCATGATTCTCTCGTGATCTTTTGTGGACTCCACACCTGTCAGATGTTCATACGTTGTTGATCGAATTCTCTTTGAGCGATCCTTATTGAGATTAGATGATTAACCATACGGCTGTGTGTCAGCGGCCATGCTGCCACAAGAACTGTTAGGGAAACCCTAGATATCTTAACATGTCCGGCCCTCGGTGCTTTGAAGATATACCTCAGGTAGAGTCCCCGTAGGGGACGGAGGATAGTCTAGAGTTAAAAACAACCTCCTTAAAAAAAATTAATTCTAGATGTTCATACGCTGTCAGACAGTTCCAAAACCACTGGACGCTGCCGCTAAGGGTTTTCAAAGCATATTTGCGCTAGGCAGGGGCATATGCAAAGGGTCTCCGGCCTCCGGTCATAGGCCATTGTTGCATCATTGCCATCTGTCGCTGCAAACATGTAGACAGGCGTTTTCAAAACGTTTCAACTACTTCTGCTAGACTTTTACTGCTCCTGCTGAAACACGTTGGATGGCATATGGAATGCACGTCGCTTCATACAAGCAGCCAGCACTAGCAGCACCATTTGTCTAGGCGGTAAGCATAAAGTTTAACGGCTCTGGCTTAAACTGATTGTTAAGCTGGTATCGGCAACAGCGGAAACTCCGACAGTAAGAATAACAGCAATAAAAGCACTAACAACAAAAACACCTACTACAGGCGATATCTTGTATGTTGCCCATTTGCTCATGGCTACACTGTTTCACGAACCCCACGAAACATTCGCGTCGACTCGTCGGCAAACAAATGCCTTAGCACAACTTTCCCCCAGGCCGGGCAATCCGCTACACCACCCCAATGCTAGCCGAGCAACCCTGTGTGTGTGCTCGGCATACAGCCTAGCAAGCGTTGTAGTAGTAATAGTAGTAGTAGTAGTAGTGGATAGTAATAATAGTGGAGAAAAACCTCTTCTCTCACTTGTCGGCCACCATGTCGGAAACGTGCCGTGTTGGCATTGACGGCACACAGTTGTTGCTGTTATTGTTGTTGTTGAGCAAACGTAACTCTAGGCAGCTTGACTCTGGTGATCTCGCCGTCATCCAAGTTACGTCGTACGTGTGCAAGAAGTAGCACAAGTTATTCTTGGCCCTTTTTCTTTCTTGTTTTCTTTCTCTGACCTCTCGTCTTTCTCATTTTGTTGTTGTACTTATCTCTGACCCGACGTTTTCGTCTTCGTCGCGCTCGCCTCCTCTTGCTTTTTTCCGCTTGCTCTCCGTTTGATTTCTCTTCTATTGCCACAAACGACGCAACTTTTTCCCATTGCACTTGGCGTATCCGACCCCCGCGGGCGCGGTAGGGTGAAATACATTGCCAGAGGGCATGTCATTGGTATTGCATACAAAGTACGCTGCACATCTTGGTTCGGCACATCTCCACATGCTTTAGTTTTCCCCTCTTTCCCTTTCGCTCTTTGCGTGTCTGTTTATCTTTTTGTTTTTTCATTTAGTTTTTTTTATTACATTTTATTACGCGTTTACATATTTGCAATTATGTGTATATAAATACACGCAAAGTATATATATATATATATATATATATATATATATATATTTACAGGCAGACGTTTTTACAAACTTTGTGAACCACCGAATTACCAAAAACCGCTTCGGATGAGAAAACTAAGCTGAAGACTTAATAAATTGTAATGCAATGATGCCGACTAAAGCAAAATAGCGGAGGTAATGGGCATTCGCCACGGTGCAGTACACCAATAGAGCAAAAATTTGCACGCGTGTCACTTTCGGGAAGCGACTTGGAACTTTTAAGACGAAATCCGCATGACGTTTTGAGCCGATTAACCGTTAACGAAACCTAGGTCCACCGCTTTACTCCAAAACAGAAAGATGCCACTAGGAAGTGGATCGTACGTGGTGAAGGCCTTTTACCAGGGTCAAGAAATACATATCGACCGGAAAGGCCTTGACGATCGTTTTATGGGGTGCAAAATGTATGTATTCTCCTAATCGACTACCTGTTTACAGGGAGAGCAATCACTGAAAAGAACTACGCAGCACCTTTAGGCAGCATTCTAAGAAGTCGAACTATCATCTAGATTATCCAAATATGGTCCTGAGCAATCTGTTAAAAAAACCTAAACAATATCTCCCTGGAAAAGACATCAGAGCGACAATGATGTGACATTTGCCGCAGTGAGGATAGTTGGAGTATATTCAATAAGCAAGCAACGTAGTCTTTGTTTGATTGTTGTTTGTATGTCATGATACAAAGTTCGTGTTGCTTGTATGCCATGCTACAAAGTTCTTGATGCGCCATGTATATATATATATATATATATATAATACAAACTTATGTTTTTGGAGATGCCCCTACATTTCGCTCAGCAGCCTCGTCCATTAATCTTTCTTTCCATTTGTCTCTCTATGTCTGTGATGCGTTTGCTGTCTTGGATCCTCCCGTTTTCTCGCTTTTTCTCTATCACACACACTCTGTTACTCTCGCGACCAATCTTTAATTTATATATATATATATATATATACATATATATACACACACATATATATATATACGTATATATATACATATATATATATATATATATATATATACATATATATATATATATATATATATATATATATATATACATATATATATATATACATATATATATATATATATATATATACATATATATATATATATATATATATATATATATATATATATATATATATATATACACGTGTGCATGTAATATATGGCACGTATGCCAAGGGTGGAAACGACCGACATTGAAAACTTTCAATCGCCGGCGGGCGGGCGCGTGGGTGTGCGTGTGTTAGTTACTAAGCGACAACACAACCAGGGGCAGCCAACCACCAGCTGGTCCGAGCAGCAGCAGTAGCAGCATCTTCTTGTTTCCTCCCATCGCGGGTCGTGAACATTGAAGCGGGTGAGTCCATCTCCGCCTCCGTTGCTCGCTGTTGTCCATGCAGCAATGGTGTTGGAGATGGCTCGTTAGAGATGGCTGATAGTGCCGCCCCACCATACCATTGTATCTGTTATAGCAACAGCCGAAATAGTAACAGAAGCAGCAGCAGCAGCAGCAACGGCAGTTCTAGGCGTCGTTCATCGTCTTGGCGCTGAAGTATGCCATCCGTATGCAGCAAAGGTACTACTACTGGTGATCATTCAAATGAACGTTGCGCCCGGTCAGTGCGCTGAGAGCATCGCCGCTATTTGAGGTCGGTTCGGGGGGGGCCGACGCAGTCCAGGCGCTGTGGTGTAAATTGTTCTCTTCCTCCCCCTCTCTCCTCTGTTTCATGGCCCCCATCTTTTTCTCTCTCTTTCTCTCTCTCTCTATATATATCCCATCTTTATCTCTCTAACTCTCTAGTTTGCTCTCTCACGGGAGCTCCCTTTCTCTCTCTCTCTTGAGAGGTAAGAGAAAAACGAGCTCGCATTTCTTTTCCCGCGAACGTGAACGTAACACTGACGAGAAGAAGGGCATGGGCGCTTATACCACGGGCGGCTGCACACTGCACAGATACTGTGCAACTACGCACTGGCAGAAATGCAAGCTTGATGATCATGTGATGGTTAGGTGGTTATGTGCTATTGCTACTGGAATAGCTCTCGAGCAAACTGCTCGCGAGCTGGGTTTTGTAGGGGCGCCATCTACCGTGGCGGCGGCACGTTGATTCGTGGTGGTACGCTGGTTGCAAGCGGCGGTGGTATACAGTGTCATGGAGATCGTAGTTGTAGGTATAGAAAGGAAAGTAACCGTATGTAGCTGTTACAGTAAGACCGAATTAGCGTATGTAACTGTAACAGTGAAGAGGACGTAGCTGCAGGTCATAAGACCAACCTACAGACCGACCGTCTGTCTATCCATCTGCAATTCGTCTCGTTTTTCATATACTTTTTTTTAATGGGGGGTTGGATGGTAACGCACCATCTTTTTTATTGATACATCTGGTATTTTTTCGGTATTGCACATTAAAAAAATTAACAAAAATATATTTATATATATATATGTGTGTGTGTGTCGTTTGCTTCGTTTTCCACGTTCTTCTCGTCCTCTTATTTTCCTTTTCCATGTTGTTCCCGCTTATCTTCGTGTTCCGTTTCCCACTTTTTCTGCCTGCCTCTTAGCTCTTCGTCTCGTTTCGTTTGTGTTCCTTCGTTCTCCTGTAATTCAATTAACGGGCTGCGAGTTGTTGGGGGGGGGAGAAAACACGCGTGTGTCGTCTGTGCACAGATCACACGCGTTTCACGCACCCACCCACGCACGCACGCTCGGTTAGTCGGTCGGTCGGTCGGTCGGTCGCTGGGGGAAACGAGATAAATGTTTGTTTGTATACATACATACATGCATGCAGACATGTGTGTATGCACGTGCATGCGAGTACGGCGTAATGTTTAGTGCATGTGGTGAAATGCAGCCAGCCGACTTGGGACTTCTTCGTGCGGCGGCGGCAACGGTAGGGTGGGGTGAGGTGAGGCGTGGGGAGTGGTTTGCCGGCACCAACAACCCCCCGGGCTCGTTGAGCAACTAACTGCAAATGCTGCTCAGGTGCTGGCTGTCTCTGAACGAATTAAGTCGAAGTGAGAGCCAGACAATCGCTATGAATACCTGCGCTCACACGCATACGTAGGTACATGCCTATGCATGTACCTACCTGCACAAATACACGCAACACAAATACATACAACATACATACACAAATACACGCAAAACTACATAAGTACATACACGCATACATGTAACCAAATTGGGCAAACTGGCTGCTGTTAGATGCTCTTTGGCCATGAAAGCGAACAGTTCGCTGGCTGGAAGGCTGGCTATACAACGCAAACGGCGACTGACGATAGTGCCCAGACAAGACGACGCGCTTCCCGCAATCGCCAACGCTCGGCGTGCCCTGCCGGAGAGCGGAAAAACTTCTTATTCGCATAACTAGTACGCTACCTGGATGGTGATAACACCTGGTGGCGACAGGTGTGTCTCGGTGCGATGATATACTAAATCTAATTTGCAAACAAACCAAAAAACGACGACGACGAACATCACACCAACATCGTAGGCCACATTACAGACGCAGAGGCAACGCACCTGCACACAGAAGACTCGAGCATACGTATCGTACTGCGCGTGGAATGTCATTCAGGTGTTTTGCTCATTCAGGCTTCGGCGAGCGATAAGCTTGGTTCCGCTTTCCGCAAAACGGCAAACTGTCACGGCAGGCAGTTAAAGAGCGCGACCTGTGCCGCATTGTTTAGGCTTAGGGTTTGTTCGTAATTAATACAAATCAAGCGATTACATCTGTCATCTAGTTGCAAGTTGTGTATGCAAAGTTAGCTCTGGTCGCGTAGCATCTTCGCGAAACCTCTACACACGGTACCATAGAACGTAAATTTGACTCATTAATGTGACATATGCGGTTGTCCGATTGTCAGGCTACACTATAGAGCTGTCATTAAATGTCTGTAATTGTTTATTGTCGAGAGCCCTACCACTCTCTCATACGCCAATTGCTACATGGTAGACTATTTATGATTAAAAAACAAATTCAGTGAGGGGGAATGAAGCGTTATACCGCCAAATAACATTGCTTTTAATGTGCCAGATTTTTGCTACAAGACTTCTGTGCTATAAAATTATCACGAAATACAATTGGTGGGCTAGGGCGAAGTAGACGATATTATATTTACTACCGCTTCCTTCGAGCTATCGCCAGCCAGGAAGGCGCCGAATAGTACAGTCCGGACCCACCGACCGATGTAGCTAGGATTCAGTTGCCCAAACGGAACAGATCCACCACAACGCAGCGCGGATCATCAAGCGCTCATGTCTGCCGATCCTGTAAAACTAGACTAGCACGGTGTAATAACGAAAATACAAGACGAAGCCTGTTTAAACAGTTTCCGCTTGTTTTCGGCTAGAGAGTCAAACACATGACCAGAAATTAAGTTTTATCTAGTACGTAACTAAGATAACATTATTACCATAAAGCTAAGTAAAACGTAAAAAGTATCAGACGGACAAGATTGGTGCGGATAACCAGCGCCAGAGTTTTTCCTGTATTTGTTAGCCTCTGCTGACCTAGAAGCATGGCCCGCTCGGTCCGCACCTAAACCGATTATCGAAAGGGCTAATATAACGGACCCGGAAGTTCAAGTACACTCAGAAAGCCAGTAGATTACAGTGGTCGACTAAAATGTAATTTAAAGCCGAGTGGCGTGCTCATCGGCCTGCACTAAAGTCCAAATCCAAGTCGCAGTTCCATACTTATGAGCGTCGTCTTGTCATTCAAAATAATTTCAATTCGGGGGTAAGGCATGCAACCAAACTCCAGCCCTTTGGCTACTAACGGCCTGAAACCTGTCTTTTTCAGCGACAGTATGGGCTCTATCAACCAGGCTTGCTAATAGCTTTTCTTGCAAGGGGGCTGTCCATCTGCTCTGGTTAGCCGTATCATCGGGAGGGGAGTCAAACAAAGACGACAATCTATCGATCAGCCTTTAAAGTTAAACGTTATCAGCTTCCACCCATCGTTATCCAATAATGCCTTAACCCTGTTCAGGTTAATCGTCCTGAAAGGCTAGGCGTGACAACTCCTAAGCAGAGGGCCCGGTCGAAAGTTCTTTTTCACTACTGTTGCCAGCACTAGTGCTAGTGCATGAGAGTCCACGTTCTGGACATATTAGATCACACAATTTATGCTGTAAAAACAGTTTCCTGGAAAAGAATGTATATATTTTGCTTTTTAGCTGCTTGAGATTGTTCACGACTGGGCGTTGTTGTGTGTAATAAGGGACGGTGAGCTTTTATCTAGATAAACCAAAGCTACCACTGGTCAAGATAACAGCGCCAACAAGGGATAGAGCCGCTACTTAGGATCGCGTCAATCTTCATACGGGACCATCAAACTTAAATTAAGGAAGGATATATATTTTCGGCACCGGTATTGTTTCTCAGTAAGTCGGAAAATGCTCCTTTAGGATCTGTGCTATATTGGCCTAGGATTTAAAAGTGGTAATATGAAAACATAATGTATCATGTCAACCTCACCTCCATTATCTCGAAGTATTTACAAGAGTGTACAGCCGATCAATAGTGAATTTTTAACGTGTTGAACAATTTAATTATTGCCCGAAAAACGGTAGGCTAGACGCGCAAGAGCCTGGTTGTTTCTATCGCAAATTGACGTTTAGAGAACGTACAGCCGAAGTTGTTAAATTCGCGTCTTAACTGAAGGTTGTAAGAGCGGTAACGGATGCTGTACTTTAGAAATATGTTTACACTCGACGCTACTAGTATTTTATTATTTGGAAACTCACATACAGCATTTGCATACCGATTCGTTTTTGCGTAGATAATCGAATATCGACAGAAAATACTTGTAATATAGTAATGAATCATATACGTAACATATTCCCTAGATGAAGTATTGTTGTGACGTTATGCTTCGTATGTGGTACACCCCATCAATGTGTTACACTTTCAGAAATTTAGTAGGAAATATATAAATATATAATTTTCAACACTCACACTGATCTTGTCTTGACTAAGCAGTAATAGAGCAAACTAGAACAAAATCTGCGGTCTAAGTCTCTACTGCAGTTGTTCGCCTCTCGCACTCGAAATGCTGGGTGGATCAAATTCGCTAATCGCGAAGTTGTTTTACACAAAACTTCGCAAATAAGCGAATCTGGTCTGAAAATAAATTTAATTTAGCAGAACCTAGCATTGTGTAAAGCCGTCAAACTACCCTCCGGTAATGAAACAAAGTGCCGCTATATAGGTCATTGCGAAACCTCTTTTGAAAAAAAGTATCCTTCCTGCCCTACAAGATCGTGAGGTAGACTGACCAGCGTAGTTACACTGCTAGTGGATATGTATATATGACAGATTGAGGATAGCCATTAGAGGCAACAGAGTAACGGCGACTTCCTGCATACAGTCAGAGATGATACAGATCCCACGATTTTCCGCATAGCTTGCATTCACACACGGTCGATATTTCATGCAACCCCTGTCCTATGCATATCTTCATATGAAGTCCATGTATTGCAAATCCAGAAACCAGTCGCGGTCAGATCGTCTAGGGTTGAGGGTCCCATCTCGGTCCGTCTCGCAATCTGGTCTGTCTCTGCCCAAATCATGCGTCGTAGTCCCACGCTAATCAGAATCAGTAAACGGCTTCGGGCGTGCTTTTCGTAGTTGTTATGTGTGCTTCTCACATCAAATATAGGTGACGATACCGCTATGTTACTCGTAATTCGATTGGTTTAATTGCTGCTGCTACTGTTCATGATATTTTTTCTGTTAAAATGTGTTAAAATGTGGATTTGCGGTTGTTGTTATTGTTGTTGTTGTCATTTGTTACTGTTGCTGTTGTTCTTGCCTATACCTATGCGTCTGCTATTGCTAATGATTGCTACAAAAGTGGAGATGGTATTGCTCATGCTTGTGTCCAGCCACCTGTCGAGGTTCTTGCTGGCTGCTGCTGCTGCTATGATTCATACTACCGGGCGCCTTCGGGCCACCGACCGCCGTTCTGTGCTGTTCGGACCGAGGCAAGCACCGGTGACCGTAACGGACTGGACGAGAGTGATTCGCGCACGCCAACGCGTAATGTCTCCAGTCGACCGGGCGCCCCGCCTTACCGCCAAATGATGTTCGAAGGATGGGTCCATACGGAGGTGCCTACCGACCGGGGGGATGGGGTGCAAGGAGGTGGGCAAGGAGGCCATACATGTGTCAGGCTGATGGCGACAGCAGCAGTAGTAGAAGCAGCTGCAGCTGCAGCAGCAACAGCAGTGGGAGTTGTCCGGAAGTCGAGTGACGACGACCTAGACGGAAACTGACCAACGCAAACGAGCGACCACGACGATCGCCCACATCGGCGGCAAGGTGTGAGGAAAAGCGGTCGTTTTCCTGTTTCACTTTCCACTTTTCGCCTTTCTTTTCTTCTTTCTCTACTTCTACTACTACAACGACGGCGACAGCAACTACTACACTACTACTCCTACTACTATTACTACTACGACTATATTTCCACTTTTTCCTCGTGCAGAAATTGACCACCGGACGAGTAAACGGCTATGTCGATGACTGCACGGACATTTTCGTCAACGTCAGAGCTTGCCCCGCGACTGTACACATACGACGACCCGCTTCTTCTGCTGCTGGTACGTCTGGTACACCTGAACGGGTTGTCGTCGGTCGTTGACCAGGCCGCAGTGACATGAAGAAAACGACGTATTTTCTACTTCCTTTCTCTCGTTTTGCGTTTTTTCCCTCCTTCCCTTCCTCCGGCCCCGTTCGTCGACCTAGTTGGACTACAGTCGTTAGCTACCGTTAGCAGGCACAGGTTTCCGATGGAAGCGCGATGCGTGTATGCGCTGGGGAGGGTGCTGTGGGCAGGTGTGGAGACGCAGTGACAACTTCACCCATAGCGATCACAACGAGAGGCCAAGCACGGCCTCAAAATTGCGCCAATGAAGCATGAACACATGATGATGTGTGACAGTTGAGAATAGTCCACAGCAAACGCAGCAGGTGTGCTGCCGGAAGAAGGGGGGCCGATATCATGACGATGATAAGAAGTGCGACCGTTCAAGGGTGGCTGGCTACCTAAGGTTGTCTGCACGACTGAGCTCTGCGGGCCCGATCTAGGCCCTCCTCATAGGCTGCGGCTTCTTTTGAGAACAGACAACGGAGATAAGAAAGATGATTTATTTCCCTCTTCGACAATATTCTTTCGTACATGAGCGCAGAAAGTAGTAGAGAGATAACAGTATGTTGTCGCTTGTTTAGACGTACCTCACATTTTCTAGCAATACATTCGTCGTCGTATAGCAAAATGATTCGTGAGTTTACCTGGCTAAGTACAACGTTCATTGTCTACATACTTTTGTACGTAGATAAATTGGTCGACAGTCTGGCTGTAAATTGCATATAGTTTAACACACAAGGTTATCTTAAGACCCTTCAACGTAGTCTATAATGAGACCTTGTAGTTAAGAATGTCCTGTTTCAGGCGCGCAAAGAAGATCAGTGCCTATAAAGAAATCACCGTAGCCGTACAGCACGTTGATTACATATGTGTTAGCGCTCAATTCAAATATGTTTATTTTTAATTCAATTATGTTTATTTCACTCAAATTGAGTATAATATACAGTTCATAAGGGTTTCTTCATTATGCTTCATCATATTCTTCACGCTTCCGGCCAGAGGAGTAGTGCAACGATTTTTGCTCCAGGGCTACGCATTTCACTGCATTGTACTTGGCACATCTCCGGCAGGTGCACAACTTATACTCTTCGCTAAAAGCGACGTTTGAACATACCTAGTAGTGATAACCGTGTACTATGTACCAGGTTTTTACACGCTTAAGTTATATATAGGTCGTTTTAGTATTTTCTTATATAAACCGAATAACGTACTTTGGCGGCACGACCATTTAGTTGTACTAGATATGAGCCTCTTTTGTCTGAATCAATAACCACCCGTTTTCAAGAGTGCTTGTTTTGCAGTGGTAAGGCCAAACTCACGGCTTCCGTTACGAAACTCTACGCACAGCGTATGACAATTGTATTTTTAAATACTTAAAAGCGTCTTTAAATCTTATTTGTTTTATTAGGGTCTACTTGGGCCACTCTACGGCTCCTTGGCCATTTCGGTTCATGGTTCTAGGGCAGATCGTCGAGCCCGGCGGCGTGGTGCATTCGCGTGCGCCTAGCGACCAGAGGAGACACATCTGTGCACGGGTTCAATCCCCGCCGTTGCACATTTGTATTTATGGGGTTTGCCTTACAAGGTAATGCAAACGCGATTTTGTTGACATTAAATGTTGGCTGAAAAAGTTTAAAGTTCTAGGCAGATGCCAAAACGTTGTCCGTAATGAAACAACATTCGGTTTAATTTTAGTAGAATTATGTTTGTACACGTCTCTAAAGGTCGGACAGTAGGAAGTGTATACGGTACTTAGGAAAAAATGTTCATAAGAGATCGAAAAGCAAACAAAAGCGGTCCAAATATTCCCTGCGAAATCTGGTTGGAAGCTCTAGGAAAGTCAGGCCAATCATATTTTGGATTGTTATTTGAGATATATTATACACCTATGTTTTTCCAGATTGCTAGAGGAGCGTTGTTAGGCAGGTTACATGTCGACGCCAATCCAATGGAGCGAATTTCCTTCAGCATTGATTAGGGCCCAAACGTCACGCAATCATCCTTTACATCAGGGAAGGCTTTGCGCTGCGCACTAACTATGGCAAGTTGCATGGACGTAGTTATGGTAATAATAACTCTTTGACAAAATGCTTTCGTGCTATTTTCGGATCTGCGTTCCACCTGTCCGCTTTTTCTTTTACTTTTTTTTCTATCTGTCTATCCTCAAGTAATTTAAGGGATGTCTTCGCTGCTCTGCTCGTGCAGGAATGCTGGTTATGAATGTTTTTGTTCTCCACCATCCGTTGCTGTGTTTCCATCCATGTCTTTTGGTTTTCGTGGCGGCGTATTTGCCTGCTTCTTGCTTGCTGTGTCCCCGACGTCGGGGACATCGGCGACGGGCCCGGACGTTCTGGGCCAATTCCGGCCGTCAGCTTCTAATAAATCAATCTGATGCGATGCTACCGCTACTGCGGCCGCCAATCAAAAGCGGCCTAATAGTATCGGCATTTTCCTCTCCCCACCCCATCTCTCCGTTGCGCGATTTGCGTTTCTATCTTGGACAGACGTGCCAGTCGCTAGACGACCTTCAGCAGTATCTGAATCTCTGCGAGCCCAATCTCCCTTCCCATATTCCTCTCTCTCTCTCCCTTTCGCTTGCTCTCAGTCACATTCCATGTTTCTCTCTAATCCCATCTCTCACCCTTTTCCTATCTTTTACCCCCTCATCATCTCTTAGACATCTCCAGACATTCGCACACGTCGAGGCGCCTGCGGTACGTACACATACGTACTCGTACACGGACGAAAAGACACAGAGACATACAGACACCCGCACCAACCCCCCCCCCCCCCCCCCCACTTCTAGGACACATATAGGGCACATTACACTCACCGAGCTTCGGCGACCGAACGTCATCGATAGATGGGGTAGCCCAGCGCTGGCTGAGCATTCTGCTGAGTAGCAGCAGCAATAACAGCTGGGGTAGCAACGGAGGCGTGCGACAGTCGAAGCTGTAGTAGAACAGCTAGGCAGAGGGAAATTAGTCTTACCCTTTGGGCAAGCTGCGTAGCTCAGGCGGAAAAAAAGGCCCCCGGCGCCGGATCAACAGCGGGCACAGAATAGGGGGTGGGAGGGTAAGGTCATTGATAGAAGACGGCAAATCTCCCGCCCGGACGTCTGGCAAGGCGCTGGATAGATGAATGGAAAGGATGCGTGTGGCCAATTCCCCGTTGCCGTTGTAGGCGTTCGTGACATACGTTACCATGATGTTGAACAACGTGACGCTTATCGTGCCAATGTCTAGGTTCACCCAGCCACTGCAGGCCGGGGAAGGGGCTTATCAGCGAACGTTGTGTTGAACCACCGACACGCCACCACAATGCAAGGAACCTGTATTGCAGTGCGACTGTTCAGGCCGAGAACAAAGACTAGCTTTGGCGTATGGATACAGAATTTGCGTCGACTGGCGTCGTAGCTTTTATTCGTTGACCACTAGGCAGAGAATGCACAACCTACCGAACACGACGACAGCCTTCAGAGAACACGTCTTCGATTGGGAAAGCAAGATGGCCGACATTGGCTCGCTGTTCCGTGAAACAAGGGCAATGGTTCGTGGAAAGGTTGCAGCTATGAGAACCGATATCTAGTCAACAGATTTGCCGTCTATGGCGTCCACCTGAGTCTGATCTGTGTGTGCGAGGGGTTTTATGAGATGTCACCGGGGTGCATATGTAAACGTTGTGGCCGCCCGTGTTATCTATATCACCTTCAGCGTTGCGAAAGAGTAACTCCGTTGTCTTAACTCTGGAAATGCGTTGCCTATGATGTATAAGTGTGAAGCAGTTTTTGGTTAATCAAACTATCTTCCTATATGTATATATATATATATATATATATGTATATATATATATATATATATATATATACACATTTATATATATATATATATATATACATTTAGATATATATACATATATATATATATATATATATATAGACATTTATATATACATATATATGGCCCTATTGAATATATCCACGATGCCCGGCAGCCAAGATTAGCATATGAGAAGTAGTTGCTAGTTCTGTTTTTAGTTGAGCACTGCAGAAACCTTGCAACACTTTTCATATCGATTGACGAGATATTTATTTTTATTCTTTGCGGGACTGGCAGCCTTGCTACTTCTCTATGTTCTTCCTACAAGTTATCCTTTAATTTAATGAGCTTTGTTTACAATGGTCTGCAGATCTATTTCATGACCTACCTGTTTAAACCGTTTGCTCTCTGCAGCTCCCGTATCTCCCGTTTCTAGCCGTAACCAGGGGTTATTTGCAGATTGTCCAAATCGAAATCAAATGAAGGGCGTCGCTCCCAGTGTTGTCTACTCGCAGTGAGTCATACAGAGCTCTGTTTGGGAATGGTTACGCCGCACACAAACAACAACAACACTAACTCTAGAACTAAAAACATTTTTAAGGAGTTTTTTTTTTTAATTCTAGCCTATCCTCCGTCCCCTACAGGCTTGGAACTTAACCTGAGGTATATATTCAATGCACCGAGGGCCGGGCATGTTAAGATAATTAGGGTTTCCCTAACAGTCATTGTGGCAGCATAGCCGCTGACACTCAGCGGTATGGTTAATCATCTATTCTCAATGAGCATCGCTCAAAGAAAATTCGATCAACAACAGGGATCGAACCAAGGACCGGTAGATGACAACCATGACTAGCGCACTAGTCCCTAGACCACGCCACCACACTTGACTCTAGTGCAGATGAAAATGAAAAAGTCGACAGTTTAAAGGGTGAATATGGAAATACATGCTTACATGAGGACATACGAATGACAAAAAAACGCGCTAAGAACAAGCAAATAGCTGCAAACGAGAAAATTACACATTGCCGGAAAACAGCGATAAGAAGAAGAAAATTACAAGTGGAGAACCGCTACTGCTGACACGAGTTTATTGCTATAAGGTTTGTCCTAATGAAATGCGACCAAAAAGTAGAAAAAGCGATTATAAAATTAACTACATGGTGGCGCTGTTTCAGTTATGACGCTGTCACAAATGTAAGTTTTTGCTAGTACTACTTTTGGCAATATGTCAGATTTTAGATAGTAAACCACTATTTGGCTGCCGATATCCTCTCTGATGCTAGCTTGAGCTAGACTAAAGATAGGTGACTAACAACGAATTCTTACTACTGTGGAGATGTAAAAGAAGCATCTGTGGCGGTTTCTGCGCGAAATTGCCGTTAACCGATAAGCTAAAAGTGCTATTAAAATTCGTTTTGTTATAAAACATGTACGGTATATGCGGTTATATCTTTGCTGACCATGATCATATCGATACATCGCTTTGCGTGTTAGTGAGCTTCGATTGCTTCTCGCGGCCGGAATGCGGGAACAAACCAATGTGACAAGCCGCTCTTATTCAGGCACTTCTTCTGTCGATTATACTTAGCGTAACTTCACCACCTTTTGCTAGTTTAACGGGCAATAACAAAAGAATACAGCTGTGTTTACTCATATGAGTTCTTTAATCTTAAGCTATATATATATATATATATATATATATATATATATTATAATATATAATGTATTATATATTAATATATATATGTATATATTAGATATCGATACATATATATTATATATATATATATATATATAGTATATAGATATATATATTATATATATATACATGATAGTATATATTAGCCATAGTTATATATATATATATATTAGTATTATATACGTGAATACCTATACTTTAGCGTTCATATCCCATATTGGGCTGAAAGCCAGATGTTAAGACAGACGCTACGTCTCCTCTCCCAGTGCAACGTCCTGGTAGGAATCATTTCTTAAACCAAGCACTTTTACTCACCGTCGAACTCAATTATGCTGGCACGAAGCAGGTACTTTTACTCTGACCTACGGCAAAGGCGCGCCTAAACTAAGCCTGCCTTCATAGACGACTGAGACACGGCAAGGAGCCAATAAAGCTGACTATCCTCTCCTGGCGCTGCACTGTAGTTTACTGTACGACGCAAGATCAGTAACATTTGTAGTGTTACGACCGATAACCGACAACATGCTACGCTATATAAATTGCAGTTAAGTCCGACGCGTTCCATCGAAAAGTGCATTTTTCACGTGCTTTTTTTACACAGTGTCGAGTGCCCCTTTAACATGTCTGTTATCGCGTTATTTTCCAGTCCTAAACGCATACGCGTCTAAACTCCAGAGCGACAACAAATCTCGGAGAACCCGGGAATTTTGGCTCACCCACGCAACTGTTGCCGCGTTGTTGTTCGAAATATTCTCAAGTCAATTCATGGTAACAACTAGAACAAAATCAATCTGACGCGTCAATCTGGGGTAGGCTCACTTCTACCGTATCGCCGTCGTTGTCGGCTTCGCTAGTTGGTATTGTGCGTCTATCGCCTAATTAAAGTTTTCAGATTTTCCCCCGAATTTCCGAAACCGTCCATATTTTTATTGAGGATCTAACAA
The DNA here is from genome assembly GCA_003439945.1 of Dermanyssus gallinae. Lineage (NCBI taxonomy): Eukaryota > Metazoa > Arthropoda > Arachnida > Mesostigmata > Dermanyssidae > Dermanyssus > Dermanyssus gallinae. Next base: position 23,066 of record QVRM01005418.1, on the reverse strand, counting down.
TGGCGCCATCATGGTGATATCCTGCTGCATGATATCTCGCAGCATTTGCGAGTGTGCGCCTTTCAAGGACGCCTGCAAGGAGTCTCATGCATAAGCCATGCAGGGCAACAGGTATGCAGATGACGGCTATGCAGAATAATTTCGATGCCATTTAGCTTTACAATAGCTATAATGCAGGTGTGTATTCTGAGTTTCGACACAATGCACACCGTCAGTTTTCAACGTTCTACCCTGAGTTGATACTATGATGCTAATCTTATATATATATATATATATATATATATATATATATATCATGGCTGAATTGACATCGTTGAATGCAGTCAAATGCACGCGGGTGAGGGAGGATGAGCTCGTATTCTACCGGAAAGCTGCAAATTACTTACACTTACAATAGGCTACCAACAATCAATGTGGGTGAGTTTATGCTCCTATGTAGCACCCTAGGCCGTTGGCTGCCGGCGGCAGAGCCAAATAGTTAACGTTTTGCCCATTGACAATAATTTCCCTATCGGCTGCGCGGTCGATGGTTCAGGGTGTGATGATAATGATGGCGGTGATCGTTATTGTGCTTTGAAACTGCACATAGAATACAATTCCAGAGGTTTGCCGAGCGTGGAACAATTGCTTTGTGGAGAATCTGTCGCTCGTCTATTAAAGCGACTAGGGGCGGCTAACCACCGTTTGTCCAACTTAGGCGTTCCCCAGATAGTGATGATCTCCAGCCGCTGCAGCGCACAGATTCAATGAATACTATCAAACTAGAAGCAGCACCTTCACCGTCTACTCGACGACCCCTGTAATATTCAGTAGAACATTGAATGATGTAAATTGTCTAGAGATATTTAGTAGAAAATTAAATGCTTGAGATGAACCTAGTTGGCCTCTGTCTCTATGCCTAGGCTTCACGGCAATAATGCTAAATGAGGCGTCATATAAAACTCACATTTTTCATGTGATAATAAAGATGATTCTATGCTTTGTTAAATGCTGTTTTTATTACAGGTTCCAAATAACCCGTATTTTCTACAAACAGATATGTAACTGTCATACGCTCTTATACAGGCGTTGATACCAACCCCTCTTGCTCTGTTCCCAATGTAAATATTTTCACCTGATCCAGTGAAGCGGCGCTAAACTTCGCATAACGTTTTTTTATTAATCACACTAATAAATGTTTCATTTTTATAAGCGTCTAGGCAATGTAAGTGTGCACTGGCTGCAGTCGTATTATTATGGATTATATGTACATGTCTATTCATCTAATACGGCTAGCCCAAGACCGGATACAAAACAAAGCGAAATGCATTGTGTCAACGTAATAAGATATGAGTTGTAAAAAGCATGTCGTACTTAGGTTGTTTTTCAATGTTTGCTCTCCCGTGGAGAGTTGTCATTGCACTAGGCAGGCTAAAAACCCACCGAAACTTTTTGCACCTAAGATTCACGTATTGAACTTGATGTTCAACGTCACACATTTTCGATTGGACTTACGCAATTGCCCGTACAATACCCGTTTCTACATGTGGCTAAAGACACTGTGGGCCTTACTGTATTATAGATTTTGACCCAACGTATAATCAACACCCCGCCTACCTCACTACAGGACGTATTCACGTCTCAAGCGTTCCTCTGCCTCGTGCCCCCTAACGTCGCACCTCAAGTGGCTGCGTGTCGATGATTTACGTTTTAGGTGGTTTCAAGAGGCGACTACTTAGTAAGTCCCATTTGTGTCCTTTAAACCTTGTGCTCGCCAAAAAACGAGCTTCTACGGATAGAATAGTGTAACCGTGTAAGATGTTTGTCTAGCTTGAGACAAGGGTTTCACTCTTGGCTAGGTCTGGCTGACGCCAACGAGTCTTGGATGATGATCGCATACGTTTATCATGGTGCTCAACAAAGTTTAACGGCGGGTATTTTGCACGTTCGCGAAATTTTGTAGACAATGACAGAGTGCTCAAATGTGCGTATAGCTTGTAGACATTTTCAAACGTACCTTTATTTTGTTAAAGTGGGACTAGAAAAACATGTAGGTACGGTTTGACCACTCTGCCTGCCTATCGTGGCATCCCGCCTTAGTTTTAGGCGTTGACAAAGTCTTACGATATAAACGCTTATATATATATAAGGTGTGAGCTTGTATAGGGACTATGAGAGCGAAGTTTTTAGCACATACATCTTGATCTAATTTCTGGGCTCGGTTGTTGTTGTTGTTAGCGTTGCGCCGGATGCCGTTAGCGTTGCTGTTACTGGTGATACTGTTGTTTTTATTGCTGTTAACGTACCACAAAGCATTATTTCGGCCTCAGCTGTTTTCAGGGTTCCACAGTCGTGATTTATGATGCGTCGTAGACCACGCCGGATTGGAGGGACACTGCAGGAGACTTACCGGGCGCCCGAGCTCGCAGGCTCCACTGGGGTCATGTTATTCGAGCCAGTCTTCTGGGCGGCCGGTTCACACACAAGGATGGAACCTACATACACACACATACAGACACAAGTGCAACCATACACACGACATTAACCTGACATCACCACGCGCCATTCTTGTAGCCTTCCACAGATGTAGCGGGGAAGAAAGAAAGAGACATCCATCGAAATTGAGTCTTGCCATTTACTGCTTGCTCTATCGTCTTTGATAGCCTGGCGTCTGGGCAGAGGACGCTCGCTGAACCGACCCCCCCCCCCGAGATGATGGACCTCTGCGGACTCGGCCTCGGATGGCAAAAAGCGTTGTTGTAGGCGTCGCACCAGCAGTTGGGGCAAATGGGGTAGTTGGGGTGGCAGTAGTAGCAGTAATAGTAATAGTAGTAGTAGTGGCAATGGTGGTGGTCGTGGTAGAACCTTACGCTGCATTCGGTGCAGCTCCGTCGGGGGTTCGGCAAAAACTTGACCAGCGATCTAAGCCGTGCGGCCACTTGTATGTATGGTGATGCCGCCCGGTGACACACCCCGATAAATTAGTTGGTGCGTAGGGAAAAGCTGGATGAAGATGATGGTGAAGGAGATAAAAAGATCACAAGCATAGGGCATGCAAACAGACGCCACAGCAGTAGGCCGGCATCGGATTGCGTTATGTCGACGGCAAGCCATGGCCGATAATGGCACGTTCTGCTGCCACCGTACCACGACTGGTGTCAGACCGGACGATTGCCCGAACGGTTGCCGCAATGCTGGTGCTGATAATGATCAGTGAAAACAGTGGCCGAAGCCGTGATCGCTGAGCACGGCATGGCTTTAAATGGCCCTTGCCTCCATAGAGACTCTAGTCGCTGATCTTCAAGCCCCAGTCTTGGCAGACAACGGGGCAAGTGACGGTCACTGTGTGATTATCATTGTTCAGCTGTACCAGCACGGAGTACGGAAATCACGTTATCTGCTCAACAAACGCAAACAACCGAGAGACGGCGTCGACGGCGAGTCCACGACATATAGCCTTCCTTTCTGAATACGAATATAACCGTATTATTATTATTATTAGAAAAGGGAATCCGAGTTAGCAAAATAGATTAAACTCAGAAAGTAATAAATTTAGCCTTAATTTTTCAGACAGAGAAAAGAAACACCTGTATGTTAGGTGCTAGAATTAGTAATAACAATTAACAGTTTAGCTAGACAATTTTTACATACTATAATTTTGAAAATGGGTCGACTCAAATACACATTAAATATTTAGAGGTGTTATATATTAAAAGTCAAATTTTAAGGTAGTTATAAAATAATTCTTTAGTTTTGCTTCTACACTAAGCAAATTATGAGGTTGCTTTTTAGCTCATGTTAACGGGTTAGTCGCCTAGTACTGCCGCTGCTGCCTTCGTTTCATACCATTGGTATAGTAGCAGCATCTATGACATATTGTACGCCCTGCATACATTGACTAATGTGGGACGGATTAATGTAAGGCACAATTTTTTTACGATATGAGACACTTCCTACCTTTCGAACGGTGTTCAGCTTGAGACTCGGCGTGACTACTTCGATTTAACCAATTGAACGCGATACTGATAGGCGATCTATCCGATAACATGTGCCTGTATGACAACCCAGGTCTAACAGACAACTGAGATATAAATATAGATATATATATATATATATATATATATATATATATATATATATATAAAAGACTCGCGATTGTTGGCGTCGGAATTTTGATCTGACAGACCGATTCTGACCGGACCGGTTTTTTGGCCTCGCTTAGGGCATTTTCGATTTATTTTGTGCTCATCTGGACTCTTGTTTTGATTCATCGAAAACTGCAAAAGTGAATCTTTGATCATCGCCCTGCTAATTGACTGCTCCTCACTGTCGTAGTGCCGTCAACGTACTGTGATCAATCCTTAAAAGACAGAGGGAAATCAAATAACATTCTTGTCGCTCGTCGTTATATCGTCGATAGTTAAGTTCAAGAGTAAATGGAACAAGGCGACCGAGAAAACTACTTCGACCGTGTCGAACGCAAAAAACGATTATTATTCTTAAGTCTCTAGAATAAATCAATGCACCTACAATGCGCACTCGAACATCAAGTTGGTGTTCTAGAGAACAAGCTGCATCTGCAGAAAAAATCAACTCAAGCAATAAGGGGCGCATTCGAAACTACGCTGTATCCGTGTCTTCGGTATTTTGCAGCAGGATACACAAGACTTGCACGACTGGAGAAGAAGAGTCATTGTTGCACATGGTCTATCTAAATTGATCAATGCGAGCAGTATTGCTCGGTGCAAATCAAGCCTATACATCAGTGAGGCATGTGTGGCAATTAGAAAGAAAAAAGCAATGAGAGTCAATAGTTTTGATATTTAGGGTCATAAACATCGTGCAGTTAGAGTCGAGGTTCAGACACATCTATGCGATATTTTTAGTAAGTTACAGGGAAAGGCAAACAATTTGTCGCAAATAAGTTGGCTGGCTTGAAGCCCATAACGCGCAACGAAATAATCAAAGGAAAAAGAAAGATAAAGAGTCTGAGCCTATGCTTCAAGCCATGGCTTGACAGTGGGTACAGCTATTGCCTAATGTACATGTATGTATACTTTCTCTCTCCATGTACACAAAGGAGGCTATGCAATCTAGGATAACTAATTAATTCTCCCGAAACAGGAAAATGTTTCCCGTCAGTAAATTAAATTCTGCTTTTAGCGGAGTGAAACCAAGTTAGCCTTCTTACCTCGTTCTGCTTGTTTTGTGCTGCTACTCTTACTTTTATTTTCCACATTTCTCTAGGTATTTCGCAAATGTTGTCTGCTTTCCTAATGCGCTGTCAGAAGTTGCTGCTTCTGGCCTGCATACGGCCATATAGCTACTTGAACCTTGCGTTGACATCTATAGTGTCGCTGGCAACAGATGCTGTGCGTTTTATTCGGGCGCAACATGAGCGCTTCAACAAAGGCAAAACGCCACCTCATGCGCAGAAGCAAGCACATATGTTGCACACGAAGGAACTAGAGCGACACCTAGCCTATGTTCAAAATAGACACCTAGCCTATGTTCAAAATAGTCACTCTCAACGTCATGTAGTTCTACTTCGCTGGACAGTATCTTTTAAAGGCGGGTCGGGCCGCATGGGCCAAACGCAGGGGCCCTCCTTGTAAAAAGCTAGTGCTCTACGACGACGGTTAACCCTGTGTGAAGTTATGACAATAAAGAGTATAGCAACAACGACATATACAAGTACAATAATACCAAAAAGCTTCAGCAGCAATAATATTAATAGTGACGACGACGAGCGCAAAAATAGATCTCCAGTCACGCGCAAGCTGACTGAGTGACGATGCCGCTTACGCAGATCTTCTTCTAAGTCATGCTTCTACTATATTACCGCTTTAGGCGTGTAGACGTCTAAACCCACATAAAAAAGTAATCCAGCATCTCAGTATATATATATATATATATATATATATACACATATACATATATTATCGTTTATTAACACCCAGGTTGGGTAAAATTGTAAACATATACATCAGACAGAACTAGTGCTTCCTTCACGTCATTGGGTCTTCTCTCATCCTGCTAGTTCAGCTATTGACTGAACTGCTGGACATGCTGCGGCGTGGTATCTATCGCACTGGACAGAGCACCTCGTGCACCTGCAACACTCCTGAGGAATGTGGAATTCTTCATAACACGTGATGAACCCCGTAGGCTGCAAACGCCGTAGTTAAATGGCTGCTCTTGTATCCGGCTGCTCGCCAGGCCGTGCTTGTCATCGCTACCGTTTTATATATTCCTAAATCGATTTCCTTTAATTTTTCCATCCACTTCAAAGTATAGGTCTCAAACGCTCTCGTCCTAGGTAAACCCCACCGAAGTTGTAATTCCTGTGTCATTAAAGACCCCACCCCTCTAAGATAGGAACTATTCTGTTCCTACAAGAATTGGCTAACCCCAAAACCCGTTTCATAAAGAAAAATCTGGCTTTATCTTGTAACTGCAGATTTGCTTCTCCCAGTTTTTCTCATATAGGTGGTATACCGAATGTTGCTATTGGTTCTATTTTAATTTTAAAAAGGGCGGACGCGGTATGTATTGACATCATTTGCGGGTTCTTAATTGCTGCTGCTCGAATTGCTCTCCCCACTCTGCTTTCTATATGCCTTCGGAAACTGCTACCATTCCACGTTATAGTGACTCCCAGATAAATAAATGTATTTACGAAATGCCCCTGGCTCGAAGAACGTCGTCTTTTGCTAATCGACCCCCTCGTCGAAACTTAACTGCTACTGTCTTTCGCCAGTTTATGCTGAGCCCCATCTCGTCCATATAATCAATTATTCGTTCCAGTCTCTGTTTTACCCTAAATAAACTCCTACCATCGCTTGCAATGTCATCTGCGTACATTAAAGTACTTGCCCATTCTCGAGTCCATCCCTGTATCACCCGGTTAGGTTGCCCTCCCAATCTTCGATGTAATGCCAAAGTAATACCGAGCCGGGGGGGGGGGGGTGGGGTGGAATCCGGGTTTAGTGGGTTTGCGAGTCTCACACTAGTCACGCAGGCTGCTAGTGGCACATGTGCATCATGCATTCCCAAAACCTCCAAAAAAAAAAGGTTGCCCTTCCAATAGTACCGAAAAAAGCAACGGACTAAGTCCGTCACCTTGAGCCACGGCCTGCTTTACTCTTTCCACAATTCCTATTCCGTTGCAATGCGTACTATGCTCTCCCTAAGGATGGCCCCTAAAATTTTTAACAGCTGGTTCGGAACTCCTTCTAAGGCTAACTTCTCCATAATTATGTTGCTCGGCGCCATGTCAAAGGCGGCCTTAAATTCTATAAATACTGCATATAACGGTGTTTTTGGCTCGGCTAGAGTTGCCCAAATCTCTGCTAACAATTGGCGCAGGGCCGTATGGGTCGACTTTGATCTTCTACACCCATGCTGTTCCTCTGGTACTGCGTTTACGGCTTCTAGGAAGTACCCAAGTCTATCTGATATTATCCCCGAGAATATCTTATAGGGGCAACTTTTAAGTGTTATACCCCTTCAAGCTTTCGGTTCTGTTTCTATGCCCTTCCCTTTAGGTAAAACAATAAGGGTATCCTCCTTCTACGCTTTAGGCATTTTCCCGGACTTAAGGCATTCCTCAAATAGAGCTTTCCAGCATGGTGCCAGTGCCAACGCTTGCTTTAAGTGCTCATTTCTTATCATAACGTTCCCGCTTTGCCTCTAGGCGCCCGTTCAATTGCCATGACAACTTCTTCAATTGTGACCTCGCGAACTACCCATTCCCGCGCAAACTCTGTGTCTTTGTCCCAAGGCCCATTGTAAACTATTATTTCTTTTGGAGTAGTGTCGGCTCCCTGTAGCATACCAGCAAAGTGCTTAATCAGTCTCTCAGTCTCCACTGGGCACTGCTGTTTTCTTTTACGTTTTAGCCACTTGTGAGGATGTTCCTTTGCCTCTTGTAACAACTTCCACTACTGGCTTTCCCAGTACTTCTGTTTTTTTCCTTGTATGACCTTTGCGTCATATTTATATATTATATATTTATATATTTATATATTTATATATTTATATATTTATATATTTATATATTTATATATTTATATATTTATATATTTATATATTATATATTATATATTTATATATTTATATATTTATATATTTATATATTTATATATATATATATATATACCCTCCATCGTACAACTTCTATATATGTTTGAGAAGGGAGGCCAACAGAAGGAGAGCAGGTCCCCAACACTGCCGTTTTCGTCGTCCTTTCGTTGTTGATGCTGATATAGTCGTTGATGTTGTTGTTGCTGCTCACCGAGTAAAACGCGGAAAAGAAACTGCATCGCAGCAGCTGAGCAGAAAAAGCAGTTTTCTGCCGGCTTTCCTTGGATGCAGATGGAGGTACAATTGCCGAGGCGAATGACGTCAGAGAGGAACCGCCGAGTCTCCTGCCGAGTGGGTCGGATGGGGAGTGGGGGAGCTTGCAGAGGATGTACGAGAACACTGAGACTATTGCTGCCGAAGCCTATTGCGGAGGGTTTCCGTTGACGTCGCTGTGGTCGTGGCCCCTACCGCCACGAGCCGTAGACGGCGGACAAGATACCACTTACTTGTTTGCTTGCATCTTCTTCAAGAGAACAACGACGACGATGACAACAACAATAATAACAACAAGGTCACCGACAATAGCAACAACAACGACAACAACAACAACAACAACAAGGAAAAGAGCGACGACAGGGAAGACAAAAAGGGCAAAGCAGACGACGCGGTAGCGGCAACAGAGGGGGTGTACGAGTTGCATTCAGTCACGTAGCGATGCATGAAATTGCGCGCTCGGCTGGATAGCCAAGGCTGAGGCAGCCATCCTCGAAGCCCCTCCTCCCTCACTGACTCCCGTTGGTCCCCGATTGGCTCTCGTCGGCGTTCGTCTACTGCTGCGGCGTTTTCTCTCTTTCGTCGTATCTTGTTCCAGTTTACAAACAAGTGAACGGGCAACAGGAAGGAATACGATGGAAAAGAAGCCGGAAAAGCTCCCCCTCGCTCGCCCCCATAGTGGCTGTAGAAGACTGCGGCATAGCCACTACCGCCGACGATGACGACGACGATTTTTCTCAACGATGGCAATGGCCGTCGAAGTTGGCAGCAAAAACGCCGTCTGCTCGAAAAACGCCTCAAAAAGATGCTGCTGTCGTCGACAGGTCTCTCGTAAGTCCGCCGCACGTGCATGTAGCTCTTCATGAACAACGGCAACATATTTGCTTAACATGTGCGCCTAAATACACATGTCACCCTTTTGTATCAGGGACGCTTAGAGCGGCGGCAGCATATATACTATCTACGCATCCGCATATCATCAATGTGTCCTCCAATACCTACTGAGTATGTGCGTTTCATTGGAACAACCTCTTCTTTGTAATATCAATTTGCGACTACCACTGTAGTATCGCATATTCATTCTACCACGTCCTTTTCCAGCTGCATCTGTTAGTTTAACCCATCTTTTATTTGCGACATTCTTAATTCTAATACTAAATCTTAGCTTATTTTGTACTTCCCTTTGTATACATTTTAACATCCCCGCCTGACCGCCTTATTGACTATAATTTTCTAGGTTGTCCGGCTGCTATTATTATTCGCGTCGTGTTATTCCGGTAAATTCATTATAGTAACTCTACTCAGCTTTTTTCAAACTTCCTCCAACATAATTTGATACAAATTTCCATATCCACCTATATCATATGTTTTTTAAGTGCTAGAAACCCTGCCACTCACCTTTGTCCCCATAATCTCGAGGTTTCTAACGATTAATTAATAAAAAAATAAGATTGTCTAGCCTATGTTACCTTGCCTCTCTATATTGGTCTCTACAATACTTTATGCTCTACTCGTGAATACCCGCATAAATATTCGATACAGTCTTAAGCGCCGTTTGCTCGCTATCCCTGGAGCGCCTAAAACCAGGTTAAATCTCCTCTCGCCTGCATTTTCAATTATGTCTTGTTTTAACATTTAAGCTCTGTTTCTGACTTCCTTGTATTTGGCCCAATACTATTCCTCTGCCTTGTCTGCGTTTCCCTGTATTACCCTTCTGTGCTCCCTACTCCACCTTTCTCCAATAATGCCCATTTTTTTTAATCACTCTATCACCTTCGTTCCTCTCCCTTTTAAACCCCCTATCTGTCCTATCTTAGAGCAATTGTCATATGCGCCCTTAGTGTTTCTATGCATCTCGTCTACCAGCTTTTCCCCACTTGCTACTAAAAAAACTGTTTTATGTGTTCTACTTTCTGCGCCCATTTGAGTTTATCCAAACAATTATTTTGTACAACTTCTTCTTCCTCGCGCCTATTTCTACCAAATTATGACCACCTCCTATATTGTATGTTTTTCTATACAACTATCCTGATACCTAGTATCTATTTTATGTCAATGCATGATTTTATACCCCCCTGCGCGTACGTGTCCCTCCCTTCTTTTTCCTGCGGGCCCAAATTTAAATTTTGGACCCCGTTCGACTTTGCTAATTGTATCAGTCTCCTGCTCGCTCTGTATTCTCGTCCATTCCAGCTGTTTGATACGTGCATTCGAATCTCCCAGACATATTATCCCGTGATATATATATATATATATATATATATATTAAAGTCAAACCCCGCCCTCCCTGACACAAAATACGCTAAGTTCAAACATGGAATTGACCACTGTATATTGTTTATTTACAGCATTTAATACAAAACTGATGTGAGCTACAATAGACCATCGCAACGTAGCCGTTACGACCGTTTTGCCTAGCTTTGAGGCTTACTGAGTAGGACGCCAGAGAGCCCATCTGCTTCTGACGTCCTTGTACGATCCAAGCAGCGATGTTCATAAAAGTTCGGCTGCAGTTAATGGAAAAAAATTTCCTGATTCCAAAGATGCCGTATGGTAAAAACCTTAAAGTGGTATATTAGTACAGATCTGCGTTCCCATCAGTCAAAAACTGTTTTGTATGGAAGGTTCCGCTGAACGCCTCAAATTCTTGCGTGATAAACGTAGAAAATTCGATTGAACAAGTTTTTTGCTTCTGAAGTATGTACATCGATACGGCATGTTGCCTGTTCGTATGCATAATATCTTCTTTGTCAGCCGCAGGTATTTTCGTTGTTTATAACAACAGGCATTGAAAAACGTGGGACTGTACCTGGCAGTTTGTTGCAAGTTTACGCCTATTCGTGGGCGGTCATATTCATAAGAAATATATATATGTATATATATATATATGTACATATATATATATATATATATATATATATATATATATATATCTATATATATACACATGATATATATATATGACATATATATATACATGTATATATTCATATATATATATATATATATACAATTTGTGCATTATTTAGTCATATGAAATATTTAAGACGACAAGGTTAAAAACTCATAGCAGTGCTAATGGTAATTGCAAAAGTTAATGACATAAATTGCATTTGATCGAGTTGGCCTACTGTTCGCCGGTTCATGTCTCATCGCACTAGTATCACAGAAGTGCTTGAAGTAAAAACGTGACTATCGCCCATACGGCTTGGTTAAATGCAACTCTGCCTTGCACATTTTTCTAACATGGCTATAGGAAGACTAAACGCACGGCGCCAGCAGTTTAGTTAGGGTCACAGACAAGTATTCTTTCGTGCGGCTTTCGTATTCGTCCATAGATGCGTATCATGTCAATATCATGAGAGACAACTGGCCCATCTAACTGATTTCAAAAAGTGTTTTTTTTTTTTTTTTATATAATGTTCCCTCTGTTCTGTAGTTGTAATGTATTCATCTCGCGACATGTGTTGTGTTGTTGCACGCAGTTACAATCGCCCGTAAAGTACTATATTTTTATTGGACATTTTCCAGCACAGGGCGAGAAGTTTTTCCTATATCTGTATATCACTGTCGCTGCTGCTGCTGTTGATAGCATTGTTGTTGTTATTATTATTATTATTATTATTGCTGTCGTTTAGAGTATTGTATCTCTAGCCCGCATTTGGTGCGTGGTGCCGCTTAAGTCAGGCCAGGAAAGTATCGTTGCACAAACACTCGTTTTAATAACATCCTGCTATAACGTCGTACAAAGATGCAACATGGACGGAGACAGAAAGGGAGCAAAATCGGTGAGCCGGGGTCTTTCACATGTGGCGACGTGATCTAGGGGCCAGTGCCCTTGTCGTGGTTGTCATTAACCGGGGTGCCCCCGGTTCGGTCCGTGTTTTTTGATCGAGTTTCTTGAGCGATGCTTACGCAGAATAGGCTATAAATCATACTGATGAGAGCCAGCGGCCATGCTGCCACAAAAACTGTTAGGAAAACCCTAGATCTGTTAACATGTCCAGCCCTTGACGCATTGAAGATATGTCTCACTGTGATTCCAAGTCTGTAGGGGACGGAGTGGTCTAGGATTAAAAACAACCTCATTAATTTCTTTTTAAATTCGAGAGTATTTCACATGTCAAAGAAATGCCACGTGACTCTGAGCCTGCGGAAGAGGGGGCAATGGGTGTAGTGAGGCGATATAGGTGTAGTGGGTTTGTGAGTCCTACACTCCTGTGAGTCCTTGCTGATAGACGCCAACAACACATGTGCATTGTGTTTTCCCCTAAAAAAAACGCCTCTCATGAGAACAAGAAAGGTCTTTCGCTGTAATGCTCTGCTAGATGTGCACGGACACTGAGCTGAGGATAGGACTGGCCGACCTTACGGTGACGCGAAGTCGGGCATCAAGCGATGCAATCGATCCCAGAACCGCTTCTCGCCCCAGTGAATGAACGTGCTCTGCTTGAGCCACGCCCGAATCTCGGGGTCGAGTTGACGGTACGAGAGGCGGCCGACCAGGATCACGATCAGCCGGTGGCGTTTGCTGGTCAGCGCGTGCTCGTGAGCAGCCTTGAACTCGTAACGACACCACTGGCTGCGCAGAGCGTGCTCGGAGAGCACAACGATGGTCCGCGACGAACTCTCGATGGCCTCGCGGATAGCCCCGCTGAGGTAGCAGCCGTCTCCAGCTGCGATTGTGGCCAGCTCCCGATAGTGCAAGCAGAGCCGGTAGCGCGGATTACTGCTATGGCTATTGCCGTTGATGTTGCTGCTGCTGCTGCCGTCATTGGTGCTGCACTCGAGCCCGGGTACGAGAAGTTGTGCCACAAATGCCTCATCCCGCTTGCTGTACGAGACGAAGGCATCGAACAGTTTCGTGTCGTCGTCGTCGTCAGCAGCGGCGGCGGCGACATCGGCGGCAGCGTCGAAAGCCGATGCCCGCTGGAACACACTCATCCCGCAGTATTGAGTGAATTGCAGCCAGCTTCCGAGGTGCGCGACGGAAGGCATCCAAGCGAAGTACATGCGATTGGGGTGCTAGCCGCCACAGCAATGACCGAAATGACAATGACGACGACAACAACAACGAGGCCGAACACGATGACGACGACAACGACTACGATTGAGCTCCCGTCGAAGAATAGCGGCCAGACACTCTCCAAGCCGTACAGATAGAATTGATGCAGCACCGGAGACGGCGAGCCGTCGATATTGGTGCTGCGACATTCGACGCCCGCTAAAGATTGAGTTGTTGTCGCCACGGTTATGTTTTGTTGTTGTTGCTGCTGTTGTTCGTGCTGCCATTTCTGATTCTGCTGCTGCTGCTGTTGCTGCCAGAAGTGTAGCGTGTGGGTGTCGTTGAAGACGCACGTCAACTGGCCTAGGTCGCGTACCGCTTGGGGTCCGCGTGCGCGTACAAACCGCGCCAACTGCAGCGCGAAGCGGCACTCGCAAGTCCACGGGTTCTGCGCGAGGCGCACGTCGACAAGGTTTGTGTTACGCCGCAGCGCCAACACCGCCAGCTCGACGAGGTAGTTGCGATCGAGGTGGAGCGTCGCGAGGCTTCGTCAGCTGGTCAAACGTCGCGTTGCTCACGTAGTTGAGCTGGTTGTTCGACAGGTACAGCTCGGTGAGTCCGGCCAGCCCGTCAAACTCGTGGCCGTGCAAGGCGAACAGACGGTTGTCGTCGAGCCGAAGCACTCGCAGACCAGCCTGGAGGCCGACGAACGTGCCACTGCCGAGCGTGACGATGTTCGACGCGTTCAAGTACAGCCGCGTCACGTTGGTGTTGCTGCCGACCAAGGTGTTGCCGCTGCTGCTGCTGCTGCCGCCACTGACGGCACCACGGTACTGGCCAAACGAGTGTTGGCCGAGCGTCACGAGATCATTGCCGTCCAGGTAGAGAGAGGCGGCCGCTTCGAGACCGGACGGCAGACGGTCCGGGACGTCCGCGCGTCGACGGCCGTCCGCAGTCGACGATGTTGACGCTCCACGACCGGTCACGGTAGCATTCGCAGCCGGCCGGGCAGACCATCTCACAGTCGCACGCCCGAAAGTCGCAGCAGTGGCACAGCGAGAAGCAGTGGCTGTGGTATACGCACAGAAACTGTGTCGGCTTGAGGCTGACCAAAGGAAACGTGTGGGCGGTAGCGAAAGTGGCCAGCACAGCGTCGGGGGCGCTCTGTGCGTCGGCAGCGTCACGGACTTCGGCGCGAACGGTGCTGCCCTGCTTCGAGTCGATCAGCAGCGGAACGACACACTCGACACTGTGCGGATCCGTCACTCGGGGGGTAGCGGCGGGGTTTACTACTACTACTACTACGATATTCACCATCAGCGTCGCCTCCACCTCTACCGGTGCTGCTCGCTTCGTTGCTGCTGTCGTTCGGCTCGAGGTGGGGAGCGTTCAGTAGCAACTTGCGCAACCACTCCATGTGGCAGTCGCAGACGAACGGATTGCCGCCTATGGCGAACTCGGCCAGGGGCCGCCGCCCTAGGTCGCGTTGCACCTCGCGGCTGATGCGGAATGCCGTCATTTCGAGCGTTGTCAGACGGTTGTTGGCCAGACTAACCCGGGTCAGGTTCGGCCTGCCGAGAACGTGAACGGCTCGACGCTTCGCAGGCTGTTGTCGTTGAGGAAAGCAATCTCGATGCCGGCAGGCAGCGACGACGAGTTCAGGCTGGTGAGCTTGTTGAACGACTGCGTCAAGCGTTCGCAGCTTTAAGCTGTGCTCGACTCCGAAGCGGTTTCCCAGAGCTTCAATGCGGTTGTCGTGAATGTCCAGCCACTGAAGGCTAAGCGGAATAAATCCGTAGTCGAACCACCGCACACGATTCGCCGAAACGTTGAGCATGATCAGGTCGTGTAGAGTTGCCAAACAGGCCGTTGATGTCGTCAATGGCGTTCGAGTCGACCCGCAGGTAGTGAAGCCCCGGGATGTCATCAAACGTCGTCAACTCAACGGCCGAGATTTGATTGCAGGCGAGATTGAGCACGCGCACCTGAGGCAGTTGAGCAAAGGCAGCCTGGCTGATGCTTGTAATTCGATTTCCCATTAAGTTGAGTGCGTATAGTTGTTCAAGACCCCGGTACGAAGCGTTGGACACGTGCCGAATCCTATTGTCAGACAAATCGAGTGAGCGTAGCATGCTCAGAGACGACACAGCCTCGGGCACACTTGTGAGCCTGTTGGAAGCCAAGTTGAGTTCTTGTAGCAGAGGCAAACCGTCAAAGGAGTGCGGCCCAACACTCTCTAACTGATTGTGATCTAGCTGCAGGGCCATGAGCGAGCTAGGATCGGTCATCGACAGAAACGCTGATGAACTTAAGCCGATTGTGGCTCAGCACGAGGGTGTGCAGCCGATTCAGCGTCTTGAACGCGTTATCGGCTACCTGTTTGATTATGTTGTGCTCGAGTTGTAACGTCTGCAAGTTGGTGAGTGCTTGAAAATCGTACGAGCTGAGGTGGCTTAGTCGATTGTAGCTGAGATCGAGTGTCGCTAGCCGTAACAAACCACCGGGCTCGCCAGATCCACGGAGCCAGTCTAACGTGGCAAACTGGTTGAACGCTAGGTCGAGCACCGTCAAATCCTGCAAGTCCGCCAAACAGGCGGGTCGGCAAGGTGCGCAGAGAGTTATTGCGTAAATAGAGCTCCGCCAACCTAGCCGTTGGCCGAACAACGCCTGCAGGCAAATCGGCGAGTACGTTATGCGCCATATCCAGATGTTCGAAGGTTTGACAAGCCGACCAGAGCGGACGGTTCCGCTCGTATGAGGTGATTATGATCCAGGCGCAGCATCTCGAGTTGAACTAGCGACACGAAAGCACGCTCCGGTAGCACTTTTACTCGATTGTGTGCCACCTCCAACTCACGAACGGTGGCCGTACAGTGGTCGTCTGCAAACCCAATGTTGAACACATTTGCAAACGCATTCCTCGACATGTTAACGACGCGCAGTTGTTCGAGTCCACACAGCGCTCCTCGGGGAAACGACTCCATGTTGTTCTCACTGAGGTCGAGCGATTCGACTGCTTTGAGCGGGGCGAAGCTTGTCGGACGCGAGCCGTAAAACAAAGTGGCCCCTGTCGGCGTTGAACGTTCGCAGCACAAGCCGGCTGAGATTGCGCAGCCCTTCGAACGCGAGCGGCGGTACGGTGTGCAGTTTGCACCGCTCGATGCTGAGCGGACCGCAGTGCAGGCAGGCCGACCAAACGAACCGTTGGCTAATTCGCTTGGCAACAGGAGGTCGTCACATCGGACCGTTAGCTGGACGGCGTGCTCCGACATCATGATGGCGGACGAGAAATTGATCCCACCTGGGTCGCCACGATTTTCCAGTTTGACAACGCTACAGGTGATCGCGATGGCCAACGATGACGAAGAAAGCGGGGACGACGACGATGTCGCCGATAACCACGGCTCGCTCCCCAACGCTGGCTCCCACGCACAGTCGCCGGGGTCCAACATAACGGGTGCCCCCGTGGCCTACGCGCCAGGCGATGCTACACCACAGCAGTGAATAGACACATACGTTGGCCGACGTCCTTCGCACAGACGTCGCTCGTATGTGAGACACCATCCTGCTCTTGTGAAGTCGCAAGTCGTCGCCGAAGCACGCCACATCGGCTGCCGGGATCGCCGCCGGACCCCGGCGATAGTAGCGGCATTGACGACAGCGATAAACGGGTTAACGCGACTTGAAGCATCGACTCTACGTAGCAGCCTCTTCATGTCATTCCGCTGTTGCTGTGGCTGCCACTAGTGTGACGGCTGTCCTCTACTGTCACATTCTATCACAGTCACCACCGTGCTCGACTTTGACGCACGACGATGCACAGCCCTGTAGGTAAATTTAGTCCGGTAGGTCTTCATCATGAATCAGCAGTCGCACTTTAGACAGCAGAGGCTCTCGAGTAAAAGAGGCAAACTGGGGTTTATTAATTGCTTGCCACTGTCGTTGTATACGTGGGCAGCTGGCATTGCCGCTGCTTCGCCGATTTGAAGCACACGAACCATGCGTGGCAGCGTGCACAAGACGCGATGTGCTGGATCTCACGTGCACTCCGGTTGCCGGAATACTGAAGTCGGGAAAGGACATAACAGCTCGGTGCCGGCCTGCGCCGCCGGCACCGCCGGTGTCGGCGACCTTTCCCTCCGAAGGAAGAGAAGGAAAGGGCCCTAGAGGAAGAAGGGAACGATGGAGAGCCCACAGATACGAAGGAAAGAGCACTTTGCTTGCGAGGGGTCCAAAAACGTAACGAAAGACGGCCAGATATAGCATGACATGACGGAGTAAACCTCAGCGGGTACAGAATACTCGTCGATGATTTCGGCACTTACTCGTACGATAACAGGAGCTTACTATGATTTTTTATATAACTTTTTTATGTTACCACTTTAAAGTGAACAATTGTCTCCGCGTAAACGTGCAGTCACGGAGTCAAGGAGCTATATATATGTGTATATATATATATATATATATATATATATATATATATATATATATATATATATATATATATTATATATATATATATATATATATATATATATATATATAATAAGGATTAATTAAATATACTTCATCGGGTAAACAATTGTTACCTATGCGCGTGTGCCTGTGTGCCCTATGCCCGCATCTATCTCTACTACCCTAGTCAATTCTTCAACTGGACTTAGACAACACATGTTAACTGTACGATCATTCACAGTCGGTATAAGAATACGCACATTGCCCGCTCTAGTATAGCGATTTTTATATATCAATAAATGCACCCGTCCAACTGTAAGACATAAGTAGCTGAAACATACCCAATGGTACGCTAATGGTATATATTAGTATATATATGGCCTGAACTGCGCCTCACGACACACCGAGCCATGTGTAGGATGAGATCGACCATTGTCCACTGTCTGTATCGTTTACTTTGCTAGTGTTCTCCGACAAATTTTAAAACGCTACCCGTGGGTCTCCGCAGAATAGATAGATAAGTATTTGACAAACGTATTTGATATCCTACTTGTTAGTGTTTAAAAAGACGTAATCTATTATTGTAGACTAAGTTACTTGATGTAGTGCATTCTAGTATAGGATAACTTGACGAGAAATGCACTTATCAGATTACGCAATACAAATACTTCGTATTGTTTTGCGGCTGTAGTATGTAGTTTATACGTTTTATTGCTGTCGCGCTTTTGAAGCACCTTCCCAGGGGAGAACGGGTAATCGACATACAGAGTGTGCCTTGGCAAAGAGTATATATTATAGAGGTGTCGACTGCAATATCAAGAACTAATAACAAACTAAGTGCACCAAATTTGTTTAAATGTTTACAATGCCGAAACGATCAACGAAGAGTTGAATCGACTGTAGTAAGACTCGCAACAACTTTTTTTTTTTGTCTGGGAGGTTTCGGTAATGCATGATGCACATGCGCCACTAGCAGCCTGCGTGACTAGTGTGAGACTCGCAAACCCACTAAACCCGGATTCCTCCCCACCCCCCCAGGCTCGGTATTACTTTGGCATTACATCGAAAGACTCGCAACAACTGTAATAGTGAAGACACCTTATAGAGAAAAAGCGCTCTTTGTATTAGTCCTACCACTTATACACGTGATCTTTTCTACCACCGTCCTCCCATATTGCTCACAATGCGAGAACTTTAGTCGTTTTAATCGATATCTTAGTTAACGGCAAAGATAGAAACAAAAGCGCATACAGCAACAGCAGATTGCGATATGGACCACCAATTGTGGCGGCGACGACAACAACGAACAACAACTACGACAAAAGAAGTGGCACGACATAAGATAGGCGCCTAGTGATACCATGAAAGGTGACGAATTGGACTCGGCGTTTGAGGCATGCGGCCGATCTTGCCGGTCACCATCAGCATGGATCAGCCCTCATCAATAAACGGCAGTTTTTCTTCCTCTTTTTTTCGTCTCGTCGCACCGTTCGCTTCGCTAAACAAGTATGGCAGCATACGTGACGATAATTTGCGACAGTAAACGGAAGCCCCAGCTAAGGCCAGTTAACAGATGCCATGAAACAATGCGGACAAGTCCCGTCGATTATTGAAAGGCAAGATATAAAGTACGCTACTGTTCCACCCCTCGCTCTCGGCTACCCTATTGTGAAAGGACACAGTCGCTTCAAAGTGACTACTTCAAAGGTGATGTCCTGTCGTTACTCCTCCCCGACCAAGTTCGCACAAATCAAACTGCCGTGTCACTTAGGATTGGTGGGCCGTGAATCCTGAAATTGTTGTTATGCCAACACTTGGCGGTGGAATTTGATTGATGCTGTCGGCTGCTAGTGATACCCGCAGGCCCCGGCAGTTGGCTACTGGGACGCAGATGATCAGGGCGCGATGACGGCAATAACAACAACAACAACACCAACAACGACAACGACAACAACAACGAAACAAAAACACAATACCAACAACACAACGACAACAACAACAACGACAACGACAACAACAACGACAACAACAAACACCAATAACGACACAACACCGACAACGACAACAACAACAACGACAACAACAACAACAACAACACGAACAACCGCCCGGGGACATTGCAAACGAGCGCGTACGCATACTGGGTAGTCCGTATCCTGCCGCCAGGCACGCAATAGTAGTGGCCGATAAGATCTTTCAGCCTGAGTCGTGAAAACGTTATTGTCTGCATTTTCAGCTCCCTCAGAGACAAGGAAACGACTGTTAATGCAAGAGAGAAAGCGAGGGGAGAGAGCCCGAAAAAGAGGTAGCAGACTGCGTTGCCACAGATGACCACCGATAATACATTATCGACTGTTATTACCATAATTCGAAAAAAAACACCGCATATATTTTTTTTATGTAAGTGCGCTTTATTATAGCATGTGCGATGACCATAATTTCATTTTTTTTTTCGTAAGCCTAATGCCCGTGTACGGTTTTGCACTGATACATCCAAGCATCATCGTCAAGGAAGAAAATATTGTGTGTAGACACACGTACCTCGCATTTGTCTACCTAAATATATCTAAGGAAGCCAAAATTGTGGCACATAATTTAAATTGTCAGAAGTCTCATATTATGCCAACCCAATAATAAATAATAAGAAAACATTTTTATACTTATTTTAGATATCTAGTGTAATGATACGTTTTTATTTCAAATGTGCAACATTTGCTCTTCATAATCATATGACAATTTGCAATGTGCTAAACTAACAACATCTAGTTTCATTTTGTCAGCCGAGCTTAGCTTCATCTAGTCAGTTTAGTGCAGGTTTAGAAGCGTGCACATGCTTCTGCACACGTGACCTACGTGCATTGGCAGTTGGGTATCTCTTTCTGTTCACACACATCCATTCATGTCTCCGCTGATCATCCCTATACGGCAGCAGCAGCAGCACCATCGTTGCCGTGGCGCGGCGGTGATCGCCAGGAGTTTCTTCTATCGAGGAGAGAAATGATGTCAGTATCACTTAGCGTTGTGATGTGCTCTCGTACGGCGAGTTTGAACGGTCAGTGGCTTTCATTCGGTGGTTGACGGATGAAGCTATAGCCCGCTGTTTTGACGGGACAGAGGCTGCAGTCGAATGCGCACACTAAAGGCATATGATACTATATCGCTCCTCTTTTCTCTAGAGTTTTGAGAAAGTAATACTCAGTACACTACCAGAGCTTCGATTGTTGCGGTTTTTAGAGTTGAATGTTCTAAGAAAACGCTGTCTTTTTCTATCTGATGTGTTTTTGTGATTTTCTTTCCAGTGTCCACTAACCAAGCTTCAGTTGATTTGTTTGTTGCGCCGTTGTGTTCAGCGAACTGACGAAGAAGCACCGCATGACAAGGGCAAAGCTTTGGCGAAGCCAACGAATAAAAAGCAGGACGTAAAACAGAACTCAGCGAGAAGGTGAGACACGAAAAAGAGATGTTAGGAGATTTTCTTCTAGGTTCGTTCTGGTCATTTGCTGCTTACTTTGTAATGTTCATTTTCTGTATTTTGTAATAATTAATATAATAATAATAATAATAATAATAATAATAATAAAATAATAATAATAATATAATAATAATAATAATAATAATAATAATAATAATACTGATTATACCCAGAGGGTCAGAGAAGTTTGCTGCGCAGCATACACAGAAGCGTTGGCTAATTTTAATTCAAAGCAAGACATCGCGTCTTGAGTCAGGCTTAAAACGGTGTCGACTCTAATGTTGCGCATTCCGGAGTGAAAAGCCAAAAATGCCACACTCTGTCAAATCATTAGAAAAAATCTCGTGGATATGCAGTGGAAGCGACTAGAAAATCTTCTTGGCGAGCAACCACGTAGCACCCCTAAAAACTCAGAAAAACAGTATACTGATTGTAAAAAAACCCGCCGCAGCAGAGCGCAAATTAGCAGAAGGTGATGTAAGATCTGCCGCACGTAGCCTTCTTTCAACCGACTCCTTCGCCCCACTTAACAAGCCACACAGAGCAATAACTGAGAAACAAGCATCCTCGTCTTACGGATTCTGTCAGAGAGCGCTTAAACAATGTTCAAGCACCAGTGCCAGTACAAGCATGTCCCATACCAGAAAAACTCATGTTCGGTCTTTTTCTCAGGCCTATCGTCAGGCCCAGGATTACACGGTTTACGTCTTTGGTACTTGCTCGATAGCAAGTACCATAATCTAGGGAGACTGGTGGAAACTACTCCGTATTCTTGCTGGTTTAGCCTTGGGTGGTAATTTGCCACTTTTTGCATTCCTTTTTTTTTACGGGGCCAATCTGACAGCGCTAAAAATAAAGACGGCTCTATTAGACCTATAGCATGTGGCTTTACAATTAGGAGGCTCGTGGATAAAAGGCATTACTATACTAGAACAACAATTGTGGCAGCAATTTCACCAAGTCAGATAGGCGTCGCAGTGAAAGGCGGTACAAGCAGCAGTCCACGCAGTACGAGCATTTGTTGAAGCAGAAGGTCCAGTACAGGTCCTAGTTGAATTGAATTTTCGTAAAGCCTTCAATACTATACGACGCGGTGTAGTGCTTGATGAGGTAAAACTCAGAGTGCCACAACTTCTGCCGCTAGCTTGGCAAAGCTACAAGGAACCCCTGCTACTACACTGCTGTCCTGGGATGAAAAAGCACCACTGTTATCAGCTAGTGCAGTGCAACAAGGCGATCCGCTTGGGCCTGCTTTATTCAGCCTCGGGGTATCTGCTTGGTAGCACCGCTGAAGAGCCTCTTAACGTTTGGTACCTAGATGACGCAACGATTGGAGGTCCACTAGATCTGGTTGTGGGTGATATTATCAATGTGCTGAATTTTGCAGAAGAAGGAGCTTTTAGCCTCAATCACTCTGAGTGTGAAGTCAAACCATTGGGAGGTAATGCTTAAGAACAGGGGGAAATTTTTAGGGGATTTCGAATGTCTTGCCAATATCGACGCGTTGACTTGGACAAGTTAGAGCTTCGGGAGCCCCAATAAGCTTACAATCATTTTTTTTAAAGACAAGTGCACTGGACTAAGAAAATGCGCCTTCGCTTAACGGCGATGCATTCGCAAGCAGCTCGTGCATCTGGAGATACAGCTTGGGCTCGCCAAAAACGTAACTATATCCTGCGCACTTCACCCTCTATTAAATGTCAAGAAGATCTTTAAGCTTCCGACCATACCGCAAGAAGCATTTTAGGTGAAGCATTAAACGTCGACCTGCGTGACAACACCTGGAAAATAGCAACC